>CM035233.1:63046655-63140619 GCA_020226215.1 Sindora glabra
TACTTAAAAGAACTTGATGAAATAAAGTCATGTTATTAAAAAAATATGAGAGTTAGATTAGGTTTTACGCAACCAAGCCTATTGCATATTTTGATAAAGAAAGTAGAAAGTTAATATATTACTATCAAAGATGATGAAAATCATATTAATGAAACTCCACCTTGGCCGACTATCTTTGACCATGTTAGTGAACGATCTCTTTAAATAACAATATTTGATATACTAAAAGAACCAAGAACTAAAAAGGTTACCCCAAAAAAGAATGTCTTTTTAAGATTAAGTCCCAACAGAATGGAGAAATAAACCACTTATTTAGGAAAAGAAGCACCAAAGTCTTGTACCCTCACGAATAAAGTGCCATACAAAATGGTTATTACTGTCAATAAAGTATTAGATGGAAGAAAATAAATAATAATGACCATAAGTGGAACATTTGATAAATTTGAGAATGATTCAATTAATCATACAACAATAGTTAACACAAATGATAAAAAACCTCCAATTGAAAAAAAAAATTGCCCTACTATCATTAAAGGAAAGTGCTTAGACTACCATTAATGAATTAAAAGAAGTTAACCTTGGCACTAAAAATAATCCCTATTTAATTTTCTTAAATACAAATCTTATACTAGAAGAGGAAGAAATGTATATAGATTTGTTGCAAAAGTTCTAAGATATCTTTGCTTAATTATATAAAGAAATGCCTGTGTTAGATCCAGAAATTGCAATTCATTATCTATTAGTAAGGTATGGTGTTCAACCAATAAAGTAGTTATAGTGCCATTTTCATCCTAAGCTCATCTCTCAAATTGAAAATGAAGTCAACAAGTAGATTGATATCAACTTCATTCGGAAATTAAATATCCAACTTGGATCTCTAACATTGTTCCTATGAGGAAGAAAAATGGATAGTTACACATTTATGTTAACTTTTGGGATTTAAATAAAACATGCTCAAAGTTGATTTCCTTTTTCTAATTATTAAGCTCATAATTTATGCTACTACTAGCCACGAGACTCTTTTGTTCATAAATGGATTCTCCAATTACAATCAAATCCTTATAGCACTAATAGATTAAGAGCTTACAACTTTTCACATTCTAAAAGGAATATACTATTATAAAATTGTGCCATTTGGATTGAAGAATGCAAGTGCCATATATCAGAGAGCAATGTAAAAGATCTTCAATAATATGTTTCACAAAAATTTCAAATGTTACATTGATGATTTGGTAGTAAAATAAAAAAAGAGTCTTAACATTTAGAAGATCTTAAAATAATGTTTGAATGCTTTCGTCAATACTAGATGAACATGAATCCATTTAAATATTCTTTTACTATCTCATCTAAAAAATTCCTAGGCATTATTATGTGATATCGTGGGATCAAAATTGATAAATAAAAAATTGACACTATTGTGAAGATGCTAGAACCAAGGGATATCCATTAGCTAAAAAGCCTTTAAAGAAAGTTTACTTACCTATGCAAGTTCATTTTAAATCTAGTAAGAAGATGTCAATCCTTTAATTGGTTAATGAAAAAGAATATTCTATTTGAATGGGACAAGGTTTACCAAAATGCATTAGCAAGTATTAAAACTCATCTAATCAATCTATCAATCTTGCAACTACCCATGCCTAGTTAACCACTCATCCTTTGTATTGCTACACAAAAGTGCTCACTTGGAGTCTTACATGCTCAAGAAAAATGATTAAGGAAAAGAGAATGCCTTGTATTATCTTAATAGGACTTAGAATGATGCCAAGTTAAATTATACCTTGATAGAAAAGATATGCTTGGCCTTGATGTATGCAATCTAAAAGCTTAGACATTATTTACAAGCTTACATTATTAGGCTAGTTTCTCAAGTTGATCCTTTGAAGTACATCATTTATTAACTTATGCTGTCCAAAAGATTGGTTAAGTGGGCATTACTTCTTTAAGAATTTAAAGTCATATATGTTCCTTAGAAAGTAATGAAATGTCAAGCACTAGCAGACTTCCTGACTGATCATCTTATACCCAATGACTGGGAATTATCTAATGAACTCCTACAAGATCATGTAATGTTTGTTGAGCTTCCACTTTTATAAAAAATATTCTTTAATGAAGTAGCAAGAACTGAAAAGGTTGGTGCTAATGTTGTTTTCATAAGCCCAAAAAGGAGCATTCTTTTGCATGCCTTCAACTTGAATAAGTATTGCTTAAATAATATGGCTAAATACCAGTCTTTAATTATCAAACTTAATATGGCTTTAAAGATGAAGATTTCAAGAATAAAAGTGTCTAATGATTTGAAATTGATAATTAATCAACTTTTATCCACTTATAAAATAAATAAGCCTGATCTCTTGCCTTACTACAAAGAGTACTTGTATGCCATGTACCTCAAAGAGAAAAGAAGTAGGTTAATGCTTTAGCTTATTTGGCTTTGACATTAGTTCATATGAATGCTAATGTAAAAGTACTTGTATGCTAAAAATGGGTGGTCACTTCTACTTTTGAAAAAAAGATTGAAGATTTTGAAGAAAGTGTGGATTATGCCTCGGGTGGTCACTTCTACTTTTGAAAAAAAGATTGAAGATTTTGAAGAAGGTGTGGATTATGTCTCTGTCTTTAAAATTAAGAAGGAGAATTGGCATAAGCCTTTGATCAATTACTTTCGACATGGTAAGTTACTAGATAATCTCCAACATAAAGCTGAAATTCATCGTTGAACCTCTCAATTCGTATACTATAAATTATTTTTTATTAGCTTTCATTTGAAGGTGTGTTGTTACAATGTTTGGAGAAAATGAAGCAAAAAATTCCTTAAAGAAACTTACCCTAAGGTCTGTGGTATTTATCAATGTAAACCAAAGTTGTACTTTTGAATAAAAAGGGTGGGTTAGTAGTGGCTTACCATGGTAAAGGATTACATTGACTTTGCTAAGAAGTGTGAAGCTTGTTAATTCCATGCAAAATTCATTCAACAGCCATTGGAACCATTACATCGACAATTGCTTCATGGCCTTTTGATGTTTGAGGTATTGATGTAGTTGATCTAATCACATCGAAGTTTTTTAGCAGCCACTCATATATTTTGGCTATAACCAATTACTTCTCGAAATAGGTTGAAGTAGAAGTATTTAAAGATTTAAGAAAGAAACAGTTGTAAACTTCATTCATAAAAACATCAAATTTTAATATAAAGTGCTGAGAAACATTATCACTAATAATAGAAAGGAGTTCTACAATAAAGCAATGGATAAGCTTTATGAGAAATTTGGCTTTAAGCAATATAATTCCTCAATGTATAGTGCACCTACTAATGGCTTGGCTAAAGCTTTCAATAAAACCTTCTACAATTTGTTGAAGAAAAGTCGTGAATCGATCAAAAAGCAATTGGTACGAAAGAATTGGAAAAGCATTATAAGCATATATATTGAACACCTATTCAAGTAATGTTGTATTTGCTCATCTATGCTGTTGAAGCAATATTACTGCTTAAGAAGAAAATCCTATCATTGTGAATAGCTATTCAAAGGGGTCTTTCAAGTGAAGAGAATATGCACTTAAAGCTCAAAGAGTTTGAAGCACTTACTAAGAAAAAGACTTGAAGCACAACAAGTTTTAAAGTGTTATCAAGTTTGTCTCTTGAAAGCACTCAATAAAAAAAGTAAGGCCATATTCATTTCAAACTAGGGATTTGATATTGGTCATTAGAAGAACCATGATCACAACTCATAAAATTGGCACAAGTTTCTTTCAAAGTGGAATGACCCATATGTGATTCGATAAATTTAAACCAATGGTGCATATAACTTGGTTGATCAAGATCAATTGAGGATTGATTTGATCAATGGAAAATTTTTGAAATGTTCCTACACATGAAAACAATTACATTACCTTCCTAATCACATGAAGATAAACTACATGATATTCCTAGCCCATATTAGTATAAATTGCATACGACTTTCAAAGAAAAAAAAATCTTATGTAATATTTCTAACCTGTACAAGTATAATAAATGGTGTACAGCTTAAAAAAATTATCTAATATTTTTTACCTATATGAATATAAACTATGAATGGTTAAAGCATATGTAATGTTCTTGACTTATGTAAGTATAAATCGTGGACGGTTTAAAAAAAATCACGCCATGTAATTCAAGATGATGCTTAAATGGAGGTATCAAAGTTTACATGAAACGCGTAATTTACGATAAACAAATTCTGCTTGGGTTTGTTTAAAAAAAAAAAAAAAGGGAAACTGCATTGGTTTGCATCACCTCACGTAAAAGCACGCCCCCTTTATCAAGAAGGCTTTGATATTATATATCACAGACGCGGAGGGAATTTGCATGTGATAAGGGTTGTAACTAATCATCGTCATGAACGCGTCACATCAATCGATCCCTATATATGTTGAAATTGCAAGAGCCTATGCACGTAAACCTCATAATGTAGAATCATGAATGACTTCCCTTTCAATTATCTATTAAAATCAAAATTTCATCACTCATATAAAATTGTGTTAAAATTTATGGATAAATTTTAAAGAAATATTTATAAATGATTAAAATTGATTTTACTTAATTTTCACCTCATAAATTGTAGTTAATTAGAAAATATTATTAAAATTTAAAATCTCATATAAAAAGTAAATGGATTTCATAAAAACTCTTAGGTGATAAATCAACTTAAATTTAAGAAGTCCTAAAATTAGTTGTTTATTTTTCTTATTTTTATGAAGTTTCATATTGAGTAGAATAAAAATTTTAAATTTACAAAATTAGTATAAATATACTAAAATTACATATCACTTAAGTCATGTGAATAATCTTCTAAAGATTAGTGTGTATGAGGGCTCATTTATGCCACTAAAATTAAGGAGTCATTAGAAAAAGAAATGCAAAACTCTCCCAAAGCTCTACTAGCAAAGATCAAATTTCTCTTCAACTTCCATTAAAAACGGTTGTTCATAGTTGAAGATTTCAACCTCAATATTCAAATTTGCAAATTCTCTTAAGCTTTTAAAGAACTTTTGAAGTCAAATTCAACCTTTGTGCTAAGATTAAGTTGCATCAAAGCTTTCATTCAAAGTCAAATTTTACCTTTGATTGAGATTAAATTTCTTAAAACCCTCCATTAAAGTTAGGTATTCAATCTTTAAGCCAAGATCAAGTTGCATTAAAGTTCTCATCCAAAGTCAAATTCAAGTTTTGATTGAGATCAAGCTTCTTCAAATCCTCTCTCAAAGTCAAGCGTTTAACTTTCAAGTTAAGAGCAAATTATATCAAAGCCCTTATTTGAAGTCAAACTGAAATAATCGATCTAAGATTAAGCTTTCCTAAAGCCCTCAACTAAAACAAGGCATCAACCATCTAATTTGAGATAAATTTCCTAAAACTCTTGATTAAAAGTCAACTTGAAGAGAAGAATTAGAGGATCAGTTTGCATTCTTTTTTCAAAATTTTAGAGATTATTCTCCACCTCATCAAAATCAATCAATGGAATAATTTGTTCAATATGATTTCTTTATTAAGAAACTTTGTGCATACATGATGATTTTGATAAATAGCTCTTTTTGTTACTTTCTCCTAATTATATTTAATAGGCAGTCCATTATGTTTCAATACCATAACCCTGTACTCAAGATTTCATCTCTGTGAATCTATCGTTTATTGGAATCGAATATTCTGGTCTGGAATTGTGTCAATTTTTTTATATTTTTTTCATGGTGAAAAATTTTTTAATTTGGGCAAAGGTAGGTCATTCAATGTACATGCATTACAAGCATGGTTGTTGCCATATTCCTTTGGAAATTTCATGTTGACAGTATTTTAACCAATGTCCTATTATTTTTCAAATTAACTCCTGTTCTGAGAAGCATATGAGTATAAATATTTTTAGGTTTTATTGGGGTAATTCTGTTGAAACCCGCTTTATTTTGTGCATATATGAAGACATACAAAATAGGTGTCTGTTTTGGCAACAACTTTTGGTGTTTCATTTTTATTTGCAGTACTGCAGGCCAATTCTATGGGAACACCTCAGCTATATTGCCTTAGAAGTTTTGCTATATGATGGAGCGTGACTGGTAACAATGTATCGTGAATTTCTGTCTACTTATAATTTTTAAATCTTTTACCTCTTTTTTCATAGAATTTTGTTTAATTTTTTAGTATATTAAAAGCAATCTTATTAATGCTTCCCGGAGGTCTCTGGGAGCTATAATACATAAAATGTTTGTAGGCTATCAACCGTTTTATTCAGATGAAACAATGTCAATTTGTAGAAAGTAATTTTTTGATAACGGATGCATGTATATAGGTTGAATGATGAAGTATGACGTAGCAGGACATAGAATTCATTTCATCATCTACTTAAGATCTTCACCTTAAAAAAGCTTAATTTTTTTAATATCAAAAGTATATTCTACATAGAAAAATATCAATATTTCTATGCAACTTTGCATTTGATATCTGCCTGTGATTTTTTTATGTTGGTATAACTGCAGCTTAAATACTGCGTATTCATTTAGACTGCATGAGTTCAGAAAGACAGATTTTTTTTGCTTTGTTAGGAGGCCGCAATAGAATCAAGGTTCGTTTAATGGAAGTGTATATCAGAAGGATTAGGTGATTTCTTTAACTCTTAGTATAGAGAATTGGATCTTTCTTTTATTATATGTTTTTTGGTATGCGTGATCACTATTATATTGTGTATGTGTCACAATTTTTAGTGTACCAGATCTTTTCTTTTATCATACCTTTCTCTTTTTCATTTTTCTGTATAATTATGGCTTTTTTCACATAAATTTTGCTTGCATTTAGTTTTCTATCTGGTTTTAGAAATATAATTATTTCATAATTCACGTTTTTTTGGATATTTTCTACATCATTCTGTTTAGCCTCAATGGTGCTTAATAAAAACCCTGTATATGCATTTGCTATTGGTACCTTTATGATTGTTAGATTGTTTTAAGCTGTTTTCTGTTTCCCCAAACTTTCTATGCCTCTGGTTTGACATACTCATTGTTTCTGTTAACATAAAGTAGGACAAAGGGTGATTAGTAATTCAGTAGTATTTTTAATGATTAATAGTTTTATTTTATTTTATAACTTTCTACAGATGATTCATAGGAGTTAGATAACTTAATTAATTTATTGTTTGTGATGATACAAATTATTGTGTTGATCAATTGTCTTCGAATGGCCTCTACATTATTCTCAATTTTCAGTCACTTCACAGGGCTATTTTTAATCAAATGAAGTTAGATAGCCAAACTTTTGATGCTATGTTCAATTGTTACTCTCAACATATAATTTCTATCTTTCACCATGCATTTATTTTGCTTTAAATGTACCACATTACAATAAATTTGCAATTTCTCCATGGATTTAACTAATGTTCAAAGTTATCTATATGCAAGTTGCTTCTTTGTTCATGTTTTTGAGATTGTATTTTTAGAGTTTAGGGTTTTCCTCATTTGAATTTAGAGTGTTTGGAACAAAATTTCCTCTCGTTGGCATCTTATCTAAGAGAAATCTTATACATTGGCCATTGATAATTTTTGGCCAAAGCACTTCAACCCTTTGGAACTGGACACAAAGCAGCTTCCTATAGTTAGGTTGGGAATCTTGAACTCCATAATGTGTTGATTCTCTATTTTTTTGAACTTTTTTTTTTTCAATTATTTCTAGCTCAGACCGACATTTGCCTAAGATTCACACTATTTTTAGAAGCTTGCTCTTCCACTTTAAGTATCTCCTCTTTAACTATGCCATGATAAAAAAATTTCTAAAAAATGTCTGCTTGAAGGGTACGGGCGTCGTTGAGTGTAGATTGGGTTTTGACAGCATATTCTTGACTTGGGAATTCAGTTTCAAACGGTTTTTCACTTTTTCCATTTTTTGCTTAACTTGGAACAAGTTTTTACTTAATTACTGCTTGCTTATAGCCAACTAAAATTCTTAGTTTGTGTTAATTATTAGGAGAATCATATTAATTATGTAATTATTTGAGAGAATTATATTCATTATGGTAATAATTACCATAATATGTAATTACCATAATGAATATGATTCTCTCAAATAATTACATAATTAATATGATTTTCCTAATATCAATACTAATTTTCTCTGTCTACAATGCAATTAAAATCCTTCAAGCTTCATCCTACCGATGTGGGCACACGATAAGGAAAAAGGTAACAAACGGCGTGAAGGTTATGAACTTGTTTTTTAGATGTCCTATTGCTAGTGGAGTTATATCAAACTTATATATAGTTCACATAGACGAAGTTGAACCATTTACTTGGTTGTTATATTTTGTGTTATTATTGTTTCAAAATTTGTAGCAATTTATGTTTAAATATTGTATGGAACAAAATATGTAGGTGCTAAACTATAGATTACAGAGAGAGATGAGATTGTGATAAAGATAATTGTGGACGTGCGGGATATTAAATTTTGTTCGTTACTTTATTTCATTCTAGCATAAAATTAAATTTATGGATAAAATTTTATTTTTTCTTTAAAATTAGTTCATTTCATTTGTTTAATTTTCAATGATTTTAAGGCAACTTTTCACGGATTTTCCTTTTTTTTTAATTTTTTAAAACTTGATGCAGCTATCCGTGTGAAATCCACAAAAAAGATTGGCAAGAAATCATCTTTCCCGCCTCAATTTTCCACGGATTGTGTTTTCACACCGTGGGCAATCAAAAAGCCATGGGAAATTTATAAGAAAAAACACTTCAAATGAAATACTTTCCTGTGACGTGGTTATGATTAATTTTCTTATCAAAATTAAATATACAATGAATAATAATTTTAATATAGAAATAAACAAGTATTAATAAATTGGTAAGCAAAAGTAATATTATATTATGTCTTTTGTAAAAATAATTGTTAGGAGAACAAATTTAAACTCTTAATGAGGGCGAAAAATATATTCTATATATTATATAAAAAAAATTCTCAAACTTGTGCCGGAAGTTGCCCCGCCAACCTATTGTGTAAATTCATTCTTGTCCATTTGCACACATCGTCTTTTCATTTATTAATGATATAAAGATGGTATAGAAATTTTTACATCAACGATATAATTTTAATTTTGACGTATAAATATATGATTAAACAAGTTTTTTTTTAAAATTTATTTATATTATTAAAATAGAGTTTGGTGAAATATTTTTCTACTTTTTTAACTTTACAATTTTAATACATGATTAAGGTTGTAGCTCTCTCTCTCTCTCTCTCTCTCTACTAAAAGAGACAATTTGAAGTGTTGTTGGGTTGAACACATAACCTTTAATGGTAAAATCATGACATGATATATACCACTGAGCTAACTATTTTGGTGACTGTTGTATTTTCTGATTTATTGTAAGTAAGTAAGTAACATACACAATTATTTGAATTGTAATTTTACAACTTTTCATTATGATAAATAATAATTAATTTAGAACAAATTTAAATAAATAATTATTTTTATAGCTAAATATTATACTCATAAATTAATTTTAATAAATAATAATTTTAATTTCAATTTTATTTGAATTAATAAAAAATTCAATTTCACTCTTATTTTAATAAATAAACATAAAATATATTTAATTCTGGTTATTTTTTTGGAAAGCTTTTAATGAAAAATGCTATTTGATATTTTTTTCAAATAAGTCATTAATTAAATATATAATGTAAATTTTAACAAATATAGTTGAAAATATTAGTCATTTACCAAGATTATAGTTTATATTTAATCCACTCTATTTGAGGTTAGAATAAAAATTTTGAAGGGCTTAAAATATAATTTATTCAAAAATTAAATGAAAACATTTAGGGTAAGACCTTTAGATATTTTTTGGGGCTCGAACGCCTTACCTGGTAATTTTATTAGACTATTCCAACTGTCATCAAAAAATTGATTTTACAGTTTGCTAAATTTTATTTACTTATTCATAAATTTATTCCATTAAAATTAATTATTTAACACCACTCCAATATGTTATTCATTTTTAATATATTACTTAAATTATTTTAATTATATTTTGACCCCAATATTTCGTTCATTTTAAATTTATTACTCAAATCATTTTACTTATATTTTAACTTTTCAAGCATATTAATCATGTTTCTTTACTTGTTGGATCAATTTCAAATCTATTAGCAAAATCAATTCATTTATTTCTATAAAAAAAATTGTATATGAAGTTTACCTTAACCAATGAGATCAATTTTATAACCTTTTCAATCAAATCCTCTTAAATGAAAAGAAATTTTCTTTTTTAAACCAAAGGTATGAGATTTAGTTCATACAATTAGTGATCAATAGAGGAAGCGAAAGCATTAATTACACAATACAAAAGAGATATCGATAGAGACAAAGTTTCGCTAAAAAAAATCAACAGATAAACAAGTTCTTGTCTTTTTTTGTTTATAGTATTATATATTCTTTTAAAATATTTTTGCTGAATTGTTGTTAAAAATAGTATTAGATTACATTTTTTTTAGTATGGTTTATTTTTTTCCAATTTTTTTGAGTAATAAGTTAATTAAACCTATTTATTTCTTTGAGTGTCTTGCCATAGGTTACCAAAAAAAGAGTCAAAATTTAAAATACTATTAAATATTTAGTAAAATAAATAGCTTAATTATTGTATTCACTTTGTTTTGAGATACAAGTTAATTAAGTTAATTTTTAATTATATAAATAGAAAATTATTTTCAGCATTCAAATAAAATAAGTAAATAGGATTGATAAATCCAATATGATATCAAATAGGTAACTTAAAAATGGAATATAATAATTTTAATAACTCAACTTTAATTAAAATAATAAAAAAAGAATTGATTAATTTAGCATTGAATTAAATATTCAGATTATGAATGGTATATAATAAATAAATTAATTAATAAAATATAATTTTAAAGATTAATTTAGTATAAAATTAAATACTTATATTAAAAATAATATATAATAAATAATTAATGGTATGATTTCAATTATTAGTTTAGTATGAAATTAATATTTAGATTAAAGTACAAAATTTTAGCGAAGAAAATTATAAAAATAAGGTTTATGGTTAATATAATACAATGCTTTTTACTCATTAAATAAATTAATAGATTTGGTATGCAAAATAATTAAAAAAGAGTAAATGATGTGGAACGATATGAAA
Source organism: Sindora glabra (assembly GCA_020226215.1). Classification (NCBI taxonomy): domain Eukaryota; kingdom Viridiplantae; phylum Streptophyta; class Magnoliopsida; order Fabales; family Fabaceae; genus Sindora; species Sindora glabra. The sequence goes on from CM035233.1 coordinate 63,057,825, forward strand.
ATATAAAAATTTAGTTAATAGTGTATTTTTTATAGAGAAATATTACTTTTAAATTTAATTATTGTCATTACTAGCTAAAATTTATAATTTTGAACATTTATAATGGACTTAATAAAATTAAACTACACTAAAATTGGATTAATATTTATTCTTATTTTATATTTAGTTTGAAACTTTTATACACACATATGTCCCATTTTAAAAGGAAGAATATGTTGGTTCCTACAAATTATTTTTACGATCAAGTCCTCTTAATCCTACTAATAGATATATCAGAAAATAAATAAGAAAAGCTATATTTGTTATTTTTTTATTGTTTTATTTTATTCTTGCTTTTTACCTTCTCTTTCAAGATCTCATGATACTTGCTAATTTCATTTTATTTATATTTATATTATATGTAATATGTGTTGTTATAAGTTTTTCGTAATTTTTATTAATAAATCAAATTAATAAACTGTTGATATGAATTTTATCTTCATATATATATATATATATATATATATATATATTATCATATCATAGAATTTAATAAAAAATAATTTTATCTTTACATTACATAATAACTATAATATATAAATTTTATCTAATTTTAATTTTATAATAAATTAAATATAAACCGGGGCTTGCTTACCAGTAACATATTAAAGGTAAGACATGATCAAGAAAAACAAAAAAGGTACGAGGATCCGAAGTAGTATTAAACATGGTGGGTCCAGCAGAGAAAATCTAACACCCCTTCGCAGACGAGGAGGTCTTTCTTTGCAGAAAGGCGAAGGCACATGATGAATGGCAAAACGACAACAGACGCTGTTCTTTCATCACGAACAGGAAACATGCGTAGATGGTCAGAGTTTCACGCTATTATTTCAAGATTTGTAATTTTTTATATTTATATTATAGATAAGAGTTTAATTTTAAATTTTTATTAAAACTTTATGTGCATGCATTTAACGACTTGATAATTTCTTTAAAAAAAAAAACTGCAAATAAGGGTTAATTTGCGCTGCCGGTGCAAAATTATCATGTCCAAGTAATTTACCAAATTAGGTTTATGATTAATACAATGTTGTCCACGGATTTCCTCACGAGTTTTTCAACCTACATATCACTTTTTCCTTTCTCCCATGTACTTACCACTCTAATATTAGAACAATGTGCTTCCTTACATGGTAATGTCCAAGTAAGCTGCGAGTAAACGCTCTACGAAACTCACGCTTCCTTAGACAAAAACAGAACTAGAAGAAGCAGTGACACCCAAAAAAAAAAAAAGAATCTTCAATATTGCTTGCATGAAAATATAGAAGCCATACTCATACTAACCCACAGCATGTGCATTTGCTCTCTGTTGATCCTTAATTACGGCCAAATTCTTTGACACGTTGCCTTATATCTTCAATTATCAAAGACATGTTTCGGTAGGAAGATCCACCTTCTTCAATCGCCTTCTTTGCAATTTCTGCATAATTTCTGGCTCTTTCCCTTCTTCTCTCACTCTCTTCATCTTCACCCATCACCTTCTCTATAGCATCCTTCACATTCTCTCTCTTCACCTGAACACCAAACTTCTCTTCATCTCCAAATGGCACAGCACGCTCAGCACCCACCCTCACACCGGTCTCCGCCACCTGAACCACCACCTTCTCATTATAAAACTGCTCGGCAAACAGAGGAAACGTTATCAACGGCACGCCAGAGCAAATGCCTTCCAGCGTTGAATTCCATCCACAATGTGTTAAAAACGCCCCAATTGCTCTGTGTGATAATATTAAAACTTGGGGTGCCCAGCCTCTTATCAAAATCCCTCTATTTTTCACTCTCTCCTCAAATCCACTCTCTGAAAGCCATTTTTCCATTTCTTCCTTCCTGTATACACCTCTTATCACCCAAATGAATGGCCTGTTTGTGGTTTCCAGGCCTAGACCAAGCTCGATTAACTGCTCTGGCGTGACACGATTTAGGCTTCCGAGACAAACGTAAATTACAGAGCCTAGAGGCCAGGAATCAAGCCATTTAAGATATTGGCTATCATCATTCGAGTCCCTTTTGCCTCTGTTTGCCTTGTCGGAGTTGTCAGTGTTTGATAGAGATACAGGGCCAATACACCATACATTGTGATTTCCTGTGACTCTTTTGTACTCTTTTAGGTACTCTGATTCCAACTCTTCAAAGCTATTTACTACTATCCCATACGCTGCGGATTCCTCTTTCCTCACTTTCTCGCGGAAAAAATTTAAGTTTTGGGTTCGGCCAGCGTTGAATGGCCCGGGAAGCTGAGATTTTGTGAATTCGATTTTGTCCGGCATTCCGGGGACTAGAAATGGCTCCGAATCAGAGACGGATTCGCAGATTTTGGAAGCATGCAAGTTGTGAGTGCACAAGAGTTTGAAGCAATTAGTCCCATCGAATATTATTCTTGGGATTTCGAACTTTCTTCCAATATCAGCTGCACAAGGGATATAGTTGTCAGATATTATGCAGCTTGGAGATGGTTTCAGCTTTTCGAAGAGCTCTTCTAATGGCTTCTGCAACATGCATATTGCATTGAAGAAGTTGATTTGCAGATCCATGGAAGGAAGAGTGTCCACGCTCTCGCATCCGTCTGGTAATCCGGCCTCGGCGCTTGGAAAAGGAACCTGTTGGACTTCGATGTGGGACCCGGACTGGATCTCCCGATCTATGGCGGTTTGGAACCGGATGGCGTTGAGAGGAGTGGTGACTATGGTGACTTTGAGGTTTCGGCGTGCAAACAACTTGGCCATGTCCACCATAGGAAGAAGATGGCCTGGAGCCATTAAGGGTAAGAATACGAAGTGAAGTTGGCTTTGGAGCGTTGAATCCATATCGCTACTTTGTTTTCTAGGGGCTTAAGGGAAGATGCGCATTTGAAGTAATGATTTACATGGAGGCCGCCTGCTATATAGTTATAGTTATTATTATTATTATTATTATTATTATTATTATTATTATTGGTAAATTGCGCTATATAGTTATTTTATTGAGAAATGTTGAAGTAGTGCTCTTTTTTATTTATATATATTCGGTTCCCCTGACGTAAGTGCTAGCGTTTTATGAAATAGTTTTGGGCAGCAGTTATCATCTATATTTATTTAATAATATTCATTGTTTTTTTTCCCCATTGAAAAAGGAAACTCAAAAGCATTACAGATACAACTCTGGATTAAGTAATACCCATACAATCCTTCAACAGTAACATATTAACTCCCGATGGAGCATTATCCATAACAATTAACTCATTACCAAAAAAGCAGAGCTTTCTTGGCAATACAATCAGCCCCACAATTAATTTCCTTGCATATATGCATTATCTGATACTGTCCCCATCTGGTCAAAGCTGCTTGCAGTCTTCATTTAAGCTAAGAAAACAAGCAGAAATAAATTTGGAGCTTGCTTTTATATTTCGCTAGAATAATTGCCTATTAATAAATTTGAGTATATACTGTGACTTTTAAGTTGATACAATTAGTGATAATTATTTTTTTAAACAGAATTGATTTTAAATGTTTTTAATGAGATAAAATTTATAATTAAATAATAATTTATTTTTTGTGGCTAATATTTTTTTAATTGTAATCTTTCTTTCATAAAAAATCTATATATCAATTACTTTTTTAAAAAAATTAATCATTATTAAAAATTATGTTAAATGGAAAATTAATTTATACTATAATTAATCAATAATTACTTATTATTTAGATTTAAATTTAGATTGATTGTTCATTTAGATTGAAAAATGATAATAGAAAGTTTATTATTTTATCTTATATTAATTAGATGACTACTATCGCAGTCTTACATTTCATGTGTCTGATGTGGATAAATATGTTCGATTTTCGATTAAAATTGATGGGACGATCAGATATGGTGAAGTCTTGTGGCTAAAATCTGTCATCATTTTAATTTGCGTATTTTTTTTTAAATTTTTCTATGTTTTGTTAGTTTCAGCTTGATTTGACAATTGCTTGTGATAAATGACCTTTTGTCCTTATTTTTAAAGGGTAGAATATCGGCAGATGAAGCAAGAAAATTTGATACTAAACTTAAGAATTAATTATGTTTGCTTCTAGTTATAATTTACATACTTAAAATTAAAACTATATATATATGTGTGTATATATATATATATATATATATATATATATATATATATATTAAATAATAATTTATTTAGTATAATGATAAAAATAATTAATTATTAAAGTGTTTTTTATAATAATTTTTTTTGAAATAATTAATTATATATAATCTATTGTATATTTAGGTAATATGTAAAATAATTACTTTTTAATGTTAAATTATTAAAAAATGGATACTAAAATATACATGATTATGTCAAAATTATTAATTTTCTAATCTTTGTGATATTATAATTTGTAAAAGAAAATATACATAATATTTAATTTATATATATATATACAAATATTCTTATTTAATATATATTCTCATTTATTTAAATTATTTTTCATAAATCAAAATTTTTAATTTAAAATTTAAAATAATATTTACTTTATTGTGATATTTACTTAAAAAAATTTAATAATTAAATTATGAATTTTGAAAGTTATCTATAAATTTAAAATAAAAATGAGTTAAATATGAGTATAAAATTTGAAAATTTTAATATTATGCAATGACAATGAGAATAGAAGAATAAAAAATAAAATTAATATAACTATAAAATTTTAAAAAATTTATAATCATAATTAAATTATTATAAATAATTTGTTTTTAATTAAAATTATTATCAATAATTAATTATTAAAAATTTTAAAATATTATAAATTATTTTTAAAATAATAATTAAGTATTTAATTATTTAATTTATAATTATCAATCATAAATTCTAATCAATAATTAAATAGAATTGGGAAATGGACTGGCCGAACTGATCCACATGTATTGGCCATTAAATAGACCAAGTTAAATTCATTCAATTTTTTCATAACCTTCCAATGTATAAGCCTTAGTTCAGTTTTTGCAGATTTTGGATAGCTTGTGAATTTTTTAAATTTTTATTTTTTAAAATAAAAATTTTTAATTTTAAATAATAAAAAATTAAAATCATTCAAAAGTATTATAATTTATTCATAACTTAGTCATTTTAATTTATATATAATCATAAAAATATTATATATATAAAACATAAATCATAAAATATCTATAAAATAAAAATATTATTTATAAGTTATTTATAATATTATCTTACATAATTAAAAATAAAAAATAGAAAAAAAATTTAGATAAACTAAAAACATAAACTTACATAAAACTTAAAAATAAAAAAAAAAAAATTACGGACCGACCGGCCCGTCCACAGACCAATCCACATGAAGTGTGAGTTTTCGCAAACCGAACCAATTATAATCGGCGATATTTAAAATTTTCAAAATAAAGACTCGAATTCTCTAAAATTTATGAATTAACGGGTCACCTCACGGACTTTAACCATCTCAACGGTTTTAATATCAAGCAAGCGCCGGACGAAGTTACTCCCTTTTCGACATGGTACACCTAGGGACTATTTACACGGGCTATTCATACTGCTCGGTATGCATTAAAACTTTGAGGAGATCCAAATGTTACTTGCGATAATGTTTTATGATAATGTTGGAAGGAATTTTATTTTTTAAAAAGATTAAATATTTTATTATTAAATTATTTTTAATAATATTTCATAATAAATAAAGTAAAATCACAAAAATAAATTTTAATATTTTAAATATAATTTAATTATCAAAATATTTAATTTCTTGATAGAATTTCTCAAAACATTACTCTTGTATTATATACAAATTTTATTGAGCGGGCTAGCTGGCACGCATGTTGCAAGAGTGCCAAAAATAGGGGTGTTCATCGGTCGGTTGTGGCCGGTTAAGAGGCATAAAATCAACTGACCGAAGCAATCTATGAAAATCAAATTCCAAACCAAAATCGATTGATTTAAAATACTAATCAAGCTTAACCGATTATAATGGTTTATGTCGGTTTGTCACAAGTTTCAGTTGGTTGATACTCACAAACATTAAAAAAGAAAAAGAGGATGGAGTTCAGTAGAAGAATATAATAAACATGCAGAATTTCTATAAAAAAAATTTACAATTTAACACTATCAAGATCAAGAATGCATATAGGAGAACAAATCAAGAACATATATAGAAGAACTTGGTTTCAAAGCAGATCAAGAATGTATTATGAATATATTATGTATATAAAAGAACTTAATCTCAAAATAAATAGATTTATCACTAAAAAAGAAACAGAACAAGAATGTATTATGAATATAGAAGAACAGATCAAGAATGCCAACATAAATATGAAGAGATACAAATTAATAGATGAATGGAATCTAAAAAAAATTCAAAAATTAAAAATAAAATTAAAAATACGACCGCCTTTCTTTAATCTTCACTGGTTCTAAATCCTTTCTGGTAGAGGATATGGATCTGAATCTAAATCTTTTAAGAGGAATGTTGTCTGCAAGGGTTTTTGTAAGAGTTTCAAATAGGAGGAGGAACTGTTGAACGATGCAGTTTGGCTTTTGAAAGAAATAAAATGAAGTTTGAAACGACACCGTTTAATTTATATATCAGTCGGTCTCGGGTGTTGTCGGATAGGATATGGGCAATCCGAATTCGCCCGAAAACTGAATTGCTTTTTATTTCTTAGGCCGCCTTCGTCCGAATGCATGCTTAGGCCCGCCACCGACTGCCCAAATTCGGATTGGGCCGGTTGATTTATTGCGGGCCACCTAAATCTGCCCACCCCTAGCCAAAAATATACTGCCCGACTTGGCCAGACAGATATCAACCTGTATCATTATTGAAAACCCGTTATAGTATAGACGACAGCAATTTATTCATCTAATCAATCATATTTTATTTTGTGAAAATAATTAATAACTTAACTAATTAATTAATTATTAAAAAAATATTTTATAAAATTAATTATTAAATTACGTAAAAAGATATATTATTAAAAATAGATATATAATTAATGGTAAATTGTATCATAGTACTGCTTTCTAAACTTATTTTTAATAAGGTATTAGTACTGATCTTTATTTTAAATAAGTATCAATTTTATGAATTATTATTATTATCTTTTCAAAATCCTTTTTTTCAATTATGAGAATGTAATTACAAATTAGGAACTTTGAAAAAGCATAACTTTATGATTAGTTAACTAATTTTTTTATATGATCACTTATTTGTATTCGTTTTCTCATTATATTTCGATAGAAAACAAGGAAATTTGAATTTGGTAGGTCCACCTAATTAGAAATGTATAAATTAACATTGAAACTTTGAATAAGTATAACTTTGTATTCGATTATCTATTTTAGGCAAATTTTTTTTTATTTCATATAACTTTTCGAGATCTACATGCTTACAAAACGCTAATGGGTTTTGCCAACTTTGGTCGGTAAAAAAGATCTTTTTCAATGAGTTTTCTTAATTTTTCTTTATTTTCTTATTATTTTTCTAATTTTAATTTCATTTTTTTCAATTCAAATTCATTTGAATCCTATATTAAATTTTTGCTCCTTATCTCTTTTGGTGTCTACTAGTATTATAGTAATTTTTTAAACAAATAAAATTATCAAAGAATAATATATTACTATTTATAAAGTAAATAGTAATATGTTAGTAATACTAATTAAAAATTTCAAATAAATGGATAAATTAAGTCTAATTAATGATCAAACTGTCAAATAATAATATATTACTATTTATTCTTCAAATAGTAATATATTACTATTTCATTCCAAAATAGTAACATCAATAAAATACTCTATATAAATAAATTCTAATTAACAACTAAACTATCAAAGAAGAGCATATTACTATTTCATTTCAAAATAATAACACTAACTAAAAACTTCAAATAAATAGATAAATTAAGTTTAATTAATAATTAAACTATAAAATAATAGCATATTATTATTTAGTTTAAATTAAAATTTATTTTTTTAATAAATCAGTACATGAAATATTTTTAAAAGTTAGTTTATAATTTATTAATTAAATTGATAAATTATAAATTTATTTATTTATTAGGCTAAACGAAACCTTAATCTCTAATGTAAAGTTAAACTAATCATGTTTTTCAAGGCAATCTTATAAAAGAATAAAAAGGAACTTCCATACATATCTTTTATTAACCGATTGCATCCGATTTATTGCGTCTCAACCAATTCAACTTACTTGCAACTTATATCTCATTGATTAATTATATATTGTACTATGTTTTTCATGATAATAACAGTGATAATTTATTTAATATATATACATAAAATTAAAAATTCAAATTGTAAATATAATAAAAAAAATTATATATTGTTGCACTATTGAAGTATCTGCGTACTATGTAGTCTAAATGTGCTACAAATCACATTTTTGAATCAATCAATAATAAATGAAAAAATTAGAAAAAAAAATTTCATAGGTTAAAATCTTCGCCAACCACATTTAAACAAATAAATAAAACGATTCACGTATTATTTATATTTTTTATTCAATCACACTCTAAATATATAGTGGCGTTTTTCCCCCGCCTTTTAGATGCTAGACGGTGTGCTACCCTACCAAGGGGCGAGGGTAATATTTTGTTAGAACTTGTCGATTTTGGCTCAGAGTCCAGTTGGCAGGCAAGGTAAAGACAAATTCTTTGTTCTAAGAATTTTGGACTCGGCTGTTGTCTCTGAATCTCCTTGTCATGCTCAATTAGATGAGCCGCTGCATGTCGTATAATATTCTCCATTTTATTTTTATTAGTAGATTCAGTGAATTCTGAATCAGACCGCCGCTATCCGATGAGACATCGAAGCACACTTGCAGCAGTGATTGGTAGCTAAAGATTAGAAAAAGCAATTTACTTTGGATTCTGCTGAACAGAATAAGTTGTTTTTTCAAAACAAAATGAAAGAGACAAAGAGCTTGCTTGCTCGACACGGTCTAAATTAGTGACGGTTCTGACGGAGATGAATTGAATTGAATATTATTTGACAATAACTTTAAGTTCGAATATAATAAAAAAATTGACTTTTGCTCAATCTAATTTCAAATATTAAAATTTGATGATTAGTTTAATTAATTTAATAATGATAAAAAAGCTTGTCAAATTATAAATAAATTTGCTGTTATATTTGATTTCAGTTACTTAGAAATTAATTATTTTTATATAAAATTTAATTTTTAATAAATATACAAATTAAAAATAAATCAATTATAAATTAAATTAAAATATTATCAATACTTATAAATTAGTTAAAAATAAGGTTATAATTCTATCAATATTAATACTTGATAAAAAAAGAGAGAATAAATTATCGATATTTTTAATATATAATTAAAAGAACATATATGTGTGTATGTATAAACTGTTCATGAGTTAAATAAATCAAACAATAAATTATATTCAATTTGAATTATTAAAGAGTTAAATTTTCTATTTAAATTTGATAAAACTAATCATAAACCAATTTAATTCAAGCTATTTTTTAATCGAGTTGGCCCAATAATTTAACACAGTGTCACTCCTAATCTAAATGACATTTGGAAAATATATCAATAACAAGAGCACTTCTTTCAATTCAAAATAGTAATGATCTTTTTCTGCCTATCTATTATTATAATTTAGGCACATGATCTTCTCGTATAATGGAATTGTGGGGAGTTTTTCTTGAGCTCACTCTAGTTTGGGACAAAGTATTTATCAACAAATGATTTTGGAATCAAATTTTAAAGTTTTGGTTGATATGTTACCATTATCAACTCATAAATCTTTGTCCTTCCTAAACTCTTCTTAAACAATGTAAATTGTTATTGGATCAGACTAGTAAGTTAGAGTTGTGAAAAGGGAATATTTGTATTAATTGACTTGTTTTTTTCAATTTGAAACATAAATTAAGGATAACAGTTCTGGATCATCTCTAGCAAACTTAAATTATTTATTATTTTATGATATAACACTCCTAATATGGTTAGATTATACTGTTCTCTTTTGGTTTTTTAAATATTAGCCCCATTCAATTAAAAATAATGATAATGTTAAATGCTTTTAATTCAAACGATATTTGATTTTTTTTTTAAAAAAAATGCCTTTCATTATATTTAGAATCTAATATCTAATTTTTACGTTTATATCTATATTTAATAATTTAATTTTTATTTAAAAAATTAATGATAACAAGAGCACTCGGAGAAATGATCCCAGACGGAATCAGTAACATAGATTATTTTGTGTTAGTACATCTCAAAATCGGGTGGGCCTGCAAGATTGAGCAAGAGTTTTTTGCGTATCGAAGGGAAAGGGCCACTGCGTACTACATGTCAGTCCTTATCACATGATTTCGTCGCCACCCTGTGGATGCCCAAGTTCCTCTGCATCACGCAAAAGAGATGGGGCGAGAATATTGTATTTTAACCGATTTACATAATATTATTAAAATTTTAAAAATATATATTGAAAATAAAAAAATTAAATTTTAAATTTTTTATATTTATTAAATTAAACTTTATTAATTCATTCTACTATTTTATATTTAATAATAATCTTTAATTTATATTTGATATCTAATTTCGAATTCCAATTTTAGTATATATAATATTATTTTCTTAGTATTTGCTTAAAACATTTTTAAAAAAGAAAGATCCTGCTTATTATAACTCTTGTTATTGTTTAGTTGCTTCTATTATTTAGTTTGATTGTAAGAGAAATAGAAATTAAGGAAAGAAACTTGAAAGTTCCATTTTTAAATTTTAATTTATTTTTGGAAGCCTTCACTTCTCTTTTTTTTTCCTTCAATATAAAATGTCACAAATGTTGTTCATTTTTTCAATATAAAACGTTACAAGTGAAAAGATTTCTTATTTGAAAAAAAAGAGATTAACATCATGTTTATGAGGGAAATATTTTTAATCCTGCTTAAAATTTAAATATTACTTCCACTGATATTGTGAGAAATAAGTTTATTTGATATTATAATTAAATAATTTTTAAAATTTAAAACGTAATTTATTTATTTGTTAAAACATAAATAAAAATAATATTAAATTTTTTAATATTAATGTAGGATTAGAAATATTTCCGCCTATATGAATACTGTAATTACAAATTCCTGTTTTACCCATTTTTTCTCCTACTATAATTTTTTTTTTGGCCCACATCTCCTACTATTATTTATTTATTTATTTATTTATTTGCCCTGCCATGATGCCATCCTACTACAATTCACTTGCTGCATAAACTAGCGGGGAGAGAGCCCTGGCGGATTCTTACTTGAGGCCTCGGATTCCCTGATTCCCTACTGTGATAAAACAAAAAGGAAAAGCCCAAAACGCAAAAGAAGCCGATAAATGAGTGTTTCAACTTTCATGCATTGATGGCTGATAGCACTGAGAGCCTGGTTCCCGTGACACACTAGTGGGCCACCCAGCCCCCCCCCCCCCCCCCCCCTTTTTTTTATGTATACTAGTTTTATCCCGTGCTAAAACATAAAATTAGTAATTAAAATAAATGTTTCATAATAAAATTGTTTTAGTCTGTATATATATATAAGAATATTCAAAAAATTTTAATTATAATAGTCTCAAGAATTAAATCTATTATATGTTATAATAAATAAAAGGGGAACTTATTATCCTTTTTTGGTAAATAAGAATTTATTATCTTTTTAAAAAAGTTCAGCTAATTATAATTTTAATTGTTTATTAAATATATAATTTAAATCCATAAATTTAAAATTAATAATCCATTAGGAGAAAAACAGAAACGTATCTATATTACCGAACTGCTATTTGGAATGAAAAGTACAAGAAAATTAAATTTAAGCAGCAGATTAAATTTATAAAACTAAAATAACTGTGACTGTCAAAGAAAGGAGTCAAAATTTAATATTTCTATTTTTTTTCTTGGGTAAAGATGGTCATTAATGTTATTCAATCCTATTTAAGGATTGTAATAAGATATCAGTGCGAATATCTTTATTTATTTAATTATTTTCATATTAAAGATTCACAAACTTGAAATTAATCATTAATTTTTTTAATGTGATTAATTTAATTTATTGTTAAAAATAATATAAATTATAAATTATTCTTCTTAAAAAAATTTACAATCATATTATTATTATTTATAAGCAATTATAATTAATTATGCTTTATACTATAATTTCAGAGAGATCGTCTTTCAACAAATATATATGTTTATAGATAAAGTACAGAAAATAAAGAAAGAAAAAGTATACTCTTATAGAAAAAAAATTGTGTTAAATTATATTTTCACCAGGCAATAAAAAATTCATACGGAGTAAATAAATGCTTAGGCTACGTACATTTCAAATGATATTATCAATTTGTCTATATTTAATGTTTTCAATTCCATACAATAATGCATCATATTTGAATCCAAAAATTAAGGAGAGAAAATGTAATAAAATTATAAATATAAGTCCATTTAGGTTGCCCTGGTTTTCTATATATAGTATTACGAGGGATACATATAATATAATCAACATTATCATTTATTTTAATTATTTTAATTATTTTAATTATTTTATTTAATAATTATATTATTTATTTATTTATTTGTGCGATATAAAAAGAAAGTATAAAGAAGGTAAAAAGGAGAATGAAAAATAAGAAAAAAGAGTTTATATGATAAAGAACACCTAGGGTTTCACATATATAAGGATAAAAACTTGAACTTCAATCTAAGTAGAGAAAAAAGTATATCAATTTTATATTGTGTATTGTATATAATATTGTATGGATTACAAATATAATAATATAATTATTATTATATTGAACATGAAGTCACCCAAATTTTTAAATGGTGTATATTTTAATTGCATATATTCTTATTTGGAACATAAACTTGAAAATTGTGATAGAATTAAATATTAATGTAAAATAATTTCTCATATCTTGACTTTGAATTATAGTATGAGATGAATAAAAATAAAAAATTCAAATATATTATTATAAGGAATTATATAATTAAATAATTGGAGTTTGAGATTTTATTCAATGTTAAATTTTCTAATTCTCCATATTCCTACAAAATTATTTGATCGATAACATTATGAGATCAATTTTTCCTCTATTAGAACCATCCTAATTCTCACTCTCTAAGAAAAGAACAATAATATCTGAGTAATAATAAGATAATACAGACTAGTTTTAGGTTATTAGAGTTAGGAGATCTCATTAAATACATGAATCATGAATCTTATCCATCATAAAATTCATACCCCAACTAATCTATATTTGAGTTATAATACTATAGAAGGCATAGTTCCTTTTGTCATCTTTTGTTTAGAGTCTATATGATAAAATTTAATATTAATTATCATTTATAAATTAATTCAAGACTCATATTAAAATTTTTAATAAATTGATGTAAAAAATAATGAAAATGTTAAAATAACTAAGTAAATTTGATTTTAATTTTTAAATACATTTATAATTAATTAATAATTTTTATATTAAAATTTTAACTTATTTAAAATAATTTTTATAGTAAAAACAAAATATATTATTTTATATTTATACTATTTAATAAAGTTAAATTCTAAATTGTAAATAATGAAACTAAATATGAAATAAGAAAATAAAAACAAAAACATGTCATAGAGTAAGGGGGAGAAAAAAATAGTGCGTACATGATCCATAAAGTAATAAAAATTTAAAATAATATATATAACTAAGTAATTCAGATAAATTAAAATTTTTACTTATTTAAAATATTTTTATAATAAAAAATATATTATAGTGATATTAATGTTTGAGTTATGGATAAAAGGAATGAGCAGAAAAAAAAAGTGAAAAATATGTAATGAGGTAAACAAAAGAAAGTAAAAACAGTGGGTGACTTGTACAATCTTGAGAAAATTATAATTGATGTATATTTAATTTAAAATAATCTATTAAATTTAAAATCGAGAAAATATAGATAAAGTTTAAATATATATTTGATTTTAATTTTAAAATATTTTTTTTCATAAATATAATATGGAATTCATTTGTTTATTAATATTTTCTATGTTAATATTTCAGCTTATTTATAATTTTTTGTAAAAATAAAATATATCTTGTCATGTTTAGCGATATTATTATTTAAGGAAAAAATGAAAATCATGCAATAAAGTAAAGAAGAAGAAGAAGAAGAAGAAGAAAGAATCAATTTGTAAGCTGTGAAGTAGTAAGAGTTAAAATTAAAATATGTAGTTAAGTAATTTAATTAATAAAATCCATAACTTTATGTAAACTATTTTTAAAATAAGAAATATAAAATATATTATATTATACTACTCGAATAATATTAATGTTTAAATTATAAATAACAGATTAAAAAAAGAAAAATATGCATTAACATAGATAAGAGTAAGCAAAATAGCATATGAGTTATAAAGTCTTAACAAAATTTTAATTGGTATGTATTTAATTTAAGTCATAAGACTTAGAAATTGGTACCATGAGCATATTTACAAAATTTTATTAAATAATTTTGATTTTAATTTTCAAATGATTATATTAAAAATTAAAATATTAACTTATATAAAATATTTTTAATGAAAATAATATCTATTATATTGTATTTATATTATATAATAATATTAATATCTAACTTGTAAATAATGTTAGTAGACATGAAAAATATGCAATGAATAAAATAAAAAAGAAGAGAAACAATGCAAAAGTTATAAAGCAATAAGTGTTATGTAGAATATATAATTAAAAATAAATTAAGAATGTGCATGAAAAAAGAAAAAAAATCACAATGAAGCAACTAAAAAAAGAAATATAGTATGAGTTATGATTCAATGAAATTTAAAAATATAATATATAATTAAAAATATAATTTTAAAAATTAGACTAAACTAACCCGTCTGGTTAAAGTTTTTGGGACAAAAATGCACATGAATCGATGGAACCAATCAAAATCAATTTGAATTGGTTAAGATTAATAAATTGGATTGATTTTCAATTTTTTAAAATAAAAATTTTATAATTTTATAATAATTGAGGTGCAACATATTTAAAATTTTATATTAATTAAATTTTGTATTTTTTTATTATTTTTAATATAAATTATTATTATTATATTAATTATATTTTATTACTTTAAATATCTTGTTAGTGTTTATATATAATTATATTTTTAAAATTAAAATCGATTCAACCAATAAATTAATAATTGAATCAATGCCCTATCCAGTCCATGATCCAATTTTAAAATCTAAGGTTTAAACTACAATTAAAAGTGGATTAAAAAAAAGAAGAACATGAAGAAAATAAAATAAGAAAAACAATGTAAAAATTGAAAATTAATAAGAATTAAAAATAAAATATGTAAATAATTGACTCATTAAATTATATACTTAACTCATTTTGGGCATTTTTATATTAAAAATAAAATATATTATATTATATATATAAAACATATTATATATATACACACACTATACAATAAGGGTAGGTTGAGTTATAACAAATAGAAGTGAATGCAAAAAATAAAATAAAGTGAATAAAAGAAAAAGATAATGTGTAAGTTATATATAATATAATAAATAATTATAAAGTAAAATAAAATATATAAGATGTAATAATAATTAGAAAAATATATGTATACATATGAAAGAAAAAGAAAATAAAAAAGAGAAAGGGGGCTTGGAAAATGAAGGAGTGACTAGTGGAAAGTAAAATTTCAAAAATTTAATAGTATATTTTTGGTATTTTTATATAGGTAGATAGATAGACAATTTATAGTTTATTTGGATGAAAATAAAGGCTTCAATTTTTGTAATTTTAGTGTATTTATGATTTCATTTTTTTTAGTTTTAATTTGTGTATTTAAGTTCGGGGGTTTCTAATAATTTATTATTAACTCCTCTATTTTATGCATATTACATGAAAATAGAAGTTTAAATTTTATAATTTCACTAAATTTATATAATTCTATTCTTATAATTTTGATTTATGTATCTAAGTCTTGAAGTTTAAAATAATTTATCATTTAATTCCTCTATTTTAACTGGTGTAAATTTAACTAATGGAATCTTACTTGTTATTCTATATGTTAATTAAATTTTTTTGGGCTCCGATGTCAATTACAATTTATATACTAAAATTTTATCTTTATTCAATCATTAAAATTCATTTATTTTCACTAAAATAATTTCCTCATCCAAATTAATGCATATCTATTCCCAACTCATTAATTTTATGATTTTCCCCTATAAACTTCCATTCTAAAACATAAGTGAAACTAATCTGCAAACTTTTAACTTATACTTCCTCTGTTCTTATTTATTTATCACTATTAACTAACTTCACAAGTATTAAGAAAGTAATTTAATTTATTTATTATTAATGAACTTTACAAGATTATTCTTTATGTACAAAATTCAAGATAGTTGAAAATAGAAAAAAAAAGTAAAGGAATAAATGCAAGTTGGTTAATAGTGTAGAATAATAAAATATTTATTAATAAAAAAGAATGATAGATTTGGAAAAAGAACATTTAATATTTCATTAAAATTCTAAAGTGACAAATGAAAAAGAACAAAAAAAACTCTTCAAAATGCGACAGATAAAAAAAATGGAGGATGTGTTTCATTCTAATTTTTCATTACTTTATTATAGGTGGGAATTATATGTGTTATAATTTCAATAAGCAATGATTTTGGTAGGGATGGATAAATTTTGATAATTATGTACAGATAAATTATTAGTATGTAAAATTTAATTGACTCAAATGATTAAAAAAATGTTAATTAAATTTAACAACAACAAAAATTATTTTTATGATTTAATTATATAAATTAAAATTATAAAAATAAAAATAAAAATGTATTAAAATTATGCCTTTATTTGGCAAATGATTTTTTAAGTGACTTTTGTTTGATTTGACCAAAATTAATGAGTTGATTTGATAAATTAACTATTTCTTATGTTTGAAAATCAACTGATACAATTAGTTGATTATTTTTAAATCAATTGATTTTAAAACATTAAAAGGACAACATTTTGAAACAACTATTTCAAAAATAATCCAAAATGACTATATTACTTTTAATTGATTTTTTGTATTTTCAACTTTATCTTTTCTATAAAAAATTATAATATTATTTTTATATAAAAATTAGACAATTATAATTATTGATTTCTTAAAAAAATTTAATAACTAAAAAATTATATTCATTTAATATTAAAGAAATATTAAATATTTAATAATTTATAATGATATATTATTTAAAAATTTTAATATACTAAATAATATAAGGAATTTGAATTATTAAAATAAAAAATACTCATATAACTTATAAAATATACTTATACTCTTATATATCATTTTATATACAAATAACTAATAATAAATAATTAATTTTATTAAATATTTTAATTTAAATAACTAATACAATCAATTAGTTAAATTAATTAAATTAATTAATTATCAAACCAGGCTCGTAAAAATTAAAACCTCTATTCCTTCTACCCCAATATATTCTACGGGAGTTCGACCCTAGAAAGAAAGGCTTATTTAAATATGAGTTTAAATGGATTAGCTTATTTGAACATGTAATCCATGCGGATAGCTGGACTGATTGTTTTGAGGAAACATATAATTTTTATTAATATGTAAATTTATTTTAATGAAAATTAAAAGAATTAATATAAAATTTTTTAAGTATGATTTCATAAAAAAAATGTTATATATATTATCAATTTTATAATTTTTAAACAAATTTATTTTAAAATTTTAAAATTTTATATATAAATAAATTAATAATGAACCAGTTCGATTCGTTCTAAAATCAAGTTTAAATAAACGGATCAAAATCTTCTGTAGTCACAGCAGCTGCAGTTCTTGAAATCCGGACCTTTCATTTTTACTGAATCAATCCTTGCCATTTATTGTTGTACACCATTTCACTTAAATTATTTTTTCTCCATTTTATTGTTTGCTGCACACCGTTTCACTTAGGAGCCCATCTTTTTTCTCTGTTTCGTATTTCAAATGTTAATCAGAGAAATAACTGCATCACTTCTCTATTTTATCCAGAAACCAACACCTTGCCATTTTTGCCTTCTCATTTTCTTTAAGCACATCCTTCATGGCGACCACATTGAACATCAAAAGGAGAATTATGAAGCTCTAAGTATAAGTCTCAATTTTTAATCACAAAGCTGTTGGCAAAGTCATCATCACCTCCTTGCAATGGCACTTGAAACCAAAAAAACATTCCTAGAGCTATTGTTGTAAGTCTTAGATTCTTTTAATCTCTTTACACTTAATCATATTTTTTATTTGTTATATTATTTATAATGCAATTTGTTCTTTATTGTTATTTTTTATTTTGATATGAGATTGAACTATATGAATAGGAATATCAAACATAATTGGAGTGATATGAAAAACATTGTTCATCATTGCACATGAAGTGTTTGATAAATTGTTTTTGTGACAAAAATAAGATGCTCATGATTATCATTTTGGTTGTTCTACATTTTTACATTCAAAACAATTCTACACTTTAAAACTAACACAAAATATAACTTTATCATTTGAAATGCATCAAAGAACTTTCTAACTTAATGATTTCCTTTTGACTCAAAAGGTTGTCTGAGTATTTATTGGACTTTAACCTGTAAGTTTTAAGGAAATATATTTAGAGCATAACAAATGATATGATTTATTAAATTAGAATAAATATGATTAAAAATTACCTCAAAATCATCTCTTCTAATCACTCCAATTAGATATATCATTAACAACATTGGATACTTGATCAAAACCAATTTTAATTGAATTTTCATTTATCCCTTGAGAAGATGAATGGCATTGCTCCAAGAAACTTGGGATGCTAGCCACATCAAAAGAAGTTTGGATATCTTAGGAAAAATAAATTGAAAGGTGCCTTAGTAAATTAAGAAGATAGCTCATGTATATATGTGTGTGTGTGTGTTTGATTAGTCAATTATTGTACCTTGAGTTGTTGATTTTGAAACTTATTGTTACACTGAGGCATTTTCTTTCTCTTAAGTTGCTTCTCTACCTAACTTTTTGGACGTTTTCCTCTTCTCATTCCATCCCTCTTCTTAATGCCTTTGATACCTTGCAAATGTTGATTATCATTCATTGTGCTTTCACTTATATTTAGAATAAATGGAGAGATATCAAGATCATTAGTTTCAAATCCTAAATTCCTTTTACAAATTTCTTTAACTTGACTACTTAACCCATCTATTACCTTGTTCACCAAAATGTATGCTTCCTTACAATCAGATGCCTTGGTTGCTAGTCTTACTAATTTTGGACAAAGTTGTTTGTAGCGTTGGGTGCTATTAACATTGTTGTCTTCTTGGACATTTCTCCCTCTTAAGTCTTACACAAATCCATTTTTAGCATCCCTTGTCCAATGTTTCAAAATGTATTGGCTAGGAATTAATTTGATATCCCTTATATCAAATATTTTTAGAGCATGACAACATAAAATGCCAAAGGTCTCATACTTTTTGCAACTACAAGAAATCATGTTATTAGAAGCATCAAAACAAACTTTGAACTCTAAATTGTTATGATATGATACATACCAATAAGATATTCAAACATTGCTTTAGTTTCGTGTCAATGTGTTAGGAATTCAGATTATTACATGCAGCGGAATTTTAAATTTTTTATCCGAATTCTACCTAGGATCCATGCAAAAAGCATAAGTCAATGATTAGGGTTTTACCTATTGGGTATTCGTGTTTCTACTGATCAAAACTTGAGAGCGGATGAATCAAACGCCGGCCGGAAGGTACAGCGTCTCTACGGTATCCACACGGAGTGAACAACGACCTCTCACCCTCCACGCATCTGCTAGGATGCGTTTTTCTCTCTAAGAATTAGGATTGGATGTTTTCTGAGTGATTTAGGGTTTATATGGAAGTTAAAACGTCATTATTAAGTGCTGCCCTCAAGTCCCCTTTTATAGAACTTAGGCAAGCCATAATCTTAGTCCTACTAGGATAATGCTTCCAAAATCCTAATCACACTTAACAACTCATCTTATCCTTATCTTAGAGATAATGAGAAGAGATAGGACTTATCTATTAATTATCTAATATTAGATAATAATATTATCTCATAATATAAATATCTTAATATTAGATAATTGCATATAGTTATCAAATATTAAAATAATATTATCTCATAATATATTTATCTGATATCTGATAAGATAATTACTTGATATTACTTTAATATCAAATAATATCACATAATATATATATATAACGTGAATTTATTATTCTTAATAATATATATGCACGAAAATAAGTCCAATTAATTAGATATTAATATAATTAAAGTCCAATTAATTATTATCTTATTCCTACTCATTTTGTGTGACCCTGTAGGTTCTTACTACGTTGACAATGACTTATTATTGAGCCATAGACAGCGAGCGGTATCTAGCAATACATCACTGCTACTTAAGTAGTAAGAATGTCTGTGATTCGACATCCACCTAATACATGATCAATATTTTGCATCATAACCCTTTTGTAATAATATCCAAATTGAACTGGAGGCATGGAATGTGTCATCCTCGTCAATGTTCAATTTATATTTCTTGATACTAAGTAGACTTAAAATAAATAATTAATATCACATATTAATTCAACTGAGCATGGCCATGCATTTCTAAGTCTCACTCAATCAAGGGGCCCAAGGATATTTCTCTTTTATACAAGAGTAACAAAATCCCATTTACATCACTCACTTCCGTCTGCATGATTTATGACACACCCAATCAATGCCCTACTTGTCATCCTGATTAAAGGTGACATAGGACAATATTAAAGTGAGTAATTCCTCATGTAAGGAACCGTAGTGACTTCAGGTCAAAGGTTTATGTGTAGTTGTGATCATATGAGAATAACTTATGACACGTTTATCCATGCAATATTCTCATAGTGGGTCAGTCCAGTACATTGTTCACTTAGCAATGTACTCATGTATTGACTTGATATCACATCCATTATTCGTAATCATCAATCACTATACATGCTAGTCTCGATGTATTATTACTATCCTTTTCGTAATAATACTTGACTAGGGGCATTTTAGGAATAGCAAAACTATTCCAAGGATAATTATTATATTAAGTTATAAATTACGCATAATAATAATAAAAACAAATATAATAATTAAATTACCTAAAATAAAATATAATACATTGTGTATAACTCTAATCATCTTATATGATTAGTTCTAGGACACACACCAACACAATGTTTTACACATGCTGCATGATACAAATCATACTCTTTTTGAAAAATATCAAAAATTGTAGGAGTATAAATTTGTGCAACTTGTTGTAATAAAGGTGACCTCTCCCACTTTAGCTTTGGTAATTTTTGTCTAGATTGAAATTCACATTGTAACTCATTGTACCGTTTATCATAAATAACTCCTTCAAAGTGCTTAAAAAATTGGATTATATCCAAGTCAAGCTTCAAACAACTTTTCAAATTAGAATTTATGCTTTTACTCAATTGTGTACTCCGCATGCCTATAGAGAAAGTGTTTTTCATATAACATTTTGCCCACTTCTCTTTTAAATTATATAGGCCATTTAACCATCGATTATCTTGAAGATTGAAGTCTTTGAGCAATTTTTCCCATGTTGTTTGAAAATTAATTTCTTCTTCATATTGATATATGCATGCCTTAAGATCTCTCAAAAAGCTTGACTCATTTTTCATCATATTTCCAAGGTTCTTTATGCCATTTTGCATCAAGTGCCAAGTGCATAATCGATGATAAGTTTCAGGCATTACCTCAAGCAAAGCTTTTGCCATAGCATGGTCTTGATCAGTGAAAATAGTTTGAGGCTTCTTCTTTTTTTGTGCCTCCAAAAATGTTTCAAACAACCATTTGAAAGACTCCGTTGTCTCATTATAAAGGAGTGCAACTCCAAAGATTACAACACCTCTAAAATGATTAAATCTTGCAAATATAGCAAGAGGTCTATATGCACTATTAGTACTATATGTTATGTCAAGAGTGACCACATCACCAAAATAAGCATAATCAATTATCATCCTTGCGTCTACCTAAAAAATATTTGTGATTTGTTCCTCCACATCTGATTGCATAGCATAATAAAATGAAGGATTCTCTAATGATTCTTATTGGAAATGTCTTAGTAAACTACCAACCTCTCCATACACCAAGTTCCTTAGCCTTTTACTACGAAGATAATTTTTTTAATCCAAACGTATGTAGCCAAGATTTGCTCTTCCCTCAACTTGCCTACTCTTTAATTCAAATGAAGCTTTCTGTTTAATTCCTGAATCATCTGCTAAGTCTATCTCATGAGCTTGTACTTGGGAGACCTTTCTTTGACATGCTAACATATGAGTGGTTTCTACAAGATGCAAAGCATGATTATGTTCATCAACAAAATCATGTACTTTATATTTTTTTATCTCTTTAATATGCATGAATCCAATTCTTACAGCACAATTAGTTCTAGTTTCTACTCGACGATGGACTGTTAAATAATCTCTTTTGTCTTCTCTACGTAAACCTTCCTTACAACATACAAATCTAAATGAAGTTATTTTTCCAGTTTTTCCACTTTTGTTAATGTAATGCTTTCTAACACCAAATCCAATCTTTGCACCATAGTTACTCTAAAATATCCAAGCTTCTTCTAGATTGTCAAATTCGATTCCAATGTGAGGCTTCCATTTAGCTATATCCAAGTTCTCATCCAAAGTAAGATTTGAATCATTTGAGCCCCTATATCAACAAAAATAGAGCAATAATAAGAAAAGTAATATGATGGCCCTGTATCCAAACCCTCCAATAGTTTTTTTTAAGATGCCAGATGTGATTTTTCATTTTTAATTGAATGAGTATACATTGAGTGTTAAATTTTAATTATTTGTTGCATCCTGATTATAAAGAAACTTAATTGTTCTTTGGCTTTTGTTTGTTATTATAGTTTAAATGTCCTTTCTCTCATTTCTAAGCATATGAAACAATAATATGTCTAATAATTTTAAGATTGAGAGACTCATATTTAATTTACCTGCAATCATTTGAATGAATGCAGGTCAGCTATGGTTAATGAACTGGTTCAACCATCAATGTAAATATTTTGATGAAGATATAAATTGTTGAGGAATTCTTGCTTATCAAAATAGAACTTCAAGAGCCAATTGCCTAATTCAAAGCCATTAAATATTTGATTAAAGAAGAAATGAAGTAAGTTCCGTAAAAAGAAATTGGCGCCTACCTGATATATATATATATATATATATGAGTGGATTTACAGAGGAAGTAGTGTAAAACAAAATGAAGAAAAAAATGGGATTTTAAATGAAATGGTGTGCAACAAACAACAAAATGGAGAAAAAATTTTGAGTGAAATGGTGCGCATCAATAAATGGCGAGGATTTGTTCAGTAAAAATAAAACGCTCGAATTTCAAGAACTGCAGCTGCTGTGACAGCAGAAGATCTTGATCCTAAATAAACTCATGAGTTAAAGAGGCCAACCTGTACTTGTCAGGATTTCATGGGGGTTGGTGCCAACCAGACCAAATTAGCACATTTTCCTAGTACTACGTATTATTGTTAAGAATATGTTTTGCGCATTGGCAATCCATAATCTATTTGATTTCAAGTTATATATATTCTTAGAATGTTAATATTCATGGATAAAAGATTTAAATAGTATATTAAACATTTTAATTTTGATAAATATATTAAAGAATCCTAATATTTAAAAAAATGATTTATGAGAATGTGATTTAAGAAGACATGTTATTATTTAATTTAATTAAAAAATTTATAAAAATATTATAATATTGTATTTTATTTAATTTATATATTTAAAATATTATTTTTAAAAAAAAATCCATATCCCAAACTTGATCCATTAATCGTTGATGCCAAACAATTAGCCCAGTACCAAAGGTTAATAATAAAGGGTTAACAATGGTGATAGATAATAATAAATAATAATCTACTTAATTTTATATTGATCGTGATTTTAGGCCATTTTATTCTATTGGCCCAATATTCTCTGACTGTGTATTGCCTTTCACTTGCCAAAGTAGGAAGCATTTGTTACATGTTGTCCTCTACTCACTTGGTCTTATCCCTCTGTTTCAAATCCTCCGCAATTTACTTGTGTTTGTTCCTGATCAATCCACTATTTTTTAATTAAAAGGAAAATAAATTACATTTATTGATTACAGAGGGTGTTTTTAGACTTAAAGTGATTTAGTCTGCATCTCTTCTATTATTTCATTGATTTGGTCTGCATCTTCTATTGATTCAACATTTATTCAAATCCTTTGTTTCAACTAGGGCGTTTTTAGACTTAAAAGTCCTTTACTCACGAATTGATTTGGTCTACATCTCTTTTGTTATTTCGTTGCTTCTGTAAGTGGGTTATTCTCGAGTTTTTTAGGGCATTTTTCTCAAATTTTTTTGAATATTCAATAATTTCCGTTTCTTTTGATCTGTTTGGGTTTCCACGTGACATACATTATTTTAGGATTCAAATAAGTTGATTTGGTCTGCATCTCTTCCATTGATTTGGTCTGCATCTCCCATTAATTCAACATTTATTCAAATCCTCTATTTCAATTAGGGCATTTTTAGACTTAAAAGTCCTCTACTCATAGATTGATTTAGTTTGCATCTTTTCCATTGTTCCATTGCTTCTTTAAGTGGGTTATTCTCAAGTTTTTTAGGGCATTTTTCTCAATTTTTTTGAATATTCAATAATTTCCATTTCTTCTGATCTATTTGGGTTTTTGCATGTTATACATTGTTTCAGGATTCAAATTAGTTGATTTAGTCTGCATCTTCCATTGATTCAACATTTATTCAAATCATTTGTTTTAATTAAGGCATTTTTAGACTTAAAAGTCCTCTACTCACGAATTGATGTGGTCTGCATCTCTTCCATTGTTCCATTGCTTCTATAAGTGGGTTATTCTCGAGTTTTTTAAGGCATTTTTCTTAATTTTATGAATATTCAATAATTTTTGTTTCTTCTATTATCTAAGTGGCTGGCATTGTTTCAATTTCATATGGTTTTACAGTAACATTAGATAGTCAAAGGTTATCTAAAAGGTTTTATATATTATCTTGATCTACAATTATCAATTTCATATGGTTTTATAGCAATGTACTGTTCTATTATTTATTTTCTTTATCTTTCAATTGAAATAGGCATTTCCTGTATGTATACTATGTTTTTCATGTATTTTCTATATCTGCTGTAAGTAACCATGTGATGCATTTTTCTCAAATTGACTATATTGGGATTTGAATACATGTTGGTAGCACAATCCTCAGGTTAATGGAGAGATTCTTGCTGTAAATGATGCAATATTAGATAGTTATAGGTTATCTAAAAGGTTTTATATATTATCTTGATCTACAATTATCAATTTCATATGGTTTTACAGCAACGTACTTTTTATTATTTATTTTCTTTATCTTTCAATTGAAATAGGCATTTCCTGTATGTATACTATGCTTTTCATGTATTTTCTATATCTGCTGTAAGTAACCAGGTGATGCATTTTTATCAAATTAACTATATTGGGATTTGAACTATGTTTTCAAATGAACAAGTCATTTGTTTACAAATGAGCAAGGTTTTGATTTTGGAAATCTAATGGGTTTTGTTACTTCAAGGCATTCAATTAGTGGGGTGTCATCATGGAACTTGTGTGCAGCAAAGGTGACAATATTAGATCCGTCGCTTCTTTGCCAGTGATCTGAGTTGAGATTCTAGGCTTTCCTTTTGTGATCTTTAACATTGATTTAATTCTTGCTTAGCTCGCTGTAAGTTTCTATTTTGCATTTGATTTTTATGTCCTCTATGGCAATGGTAGTTCAATGCCTGCCACCTATTTTTAGAAATGTATCTAAGAGAATAAGGAATTTGAGAAGCAAATGAGATAGGAACAAGGAAGATAGGATTAGGATCCTCTAAAGTGCTTTGTTTTATCTCAGCCACCGATTTCAAAATTAATAGCTAATAATTTTTTAAATATAAAAAATTATTAGCCATTAATTTTGAAATCAGTGGATGAGATGCTTCTAAAGTGCTTTTAGCACTTTAGAGGATCCTGATCCAAGGAAGACAAACTATCATACAAAGTTATATATGGCAAACAACAATTTAATGCTTCATCACGGCTCAATATTGGCTAATGAAATTAACTATAGTGGTTTTATAAAATTTACAGCTTAATTGCCTCTTTCGACCTCTCCTGTCTTGTCATATTTTTATCCATAGACATGACATATTGAGAGATAGAAATTGCCTCTCCTGTTATGGACTGAGTAAATGATAATGCCTTACAAAAATCATAATCTTGCTGCTTAACTTTTGAGACCCTTCCTGCTGGAGCTTTGGAATAATTGGAAGAAATTGTTTGACATTATGTGTTATAATTTGGCTTCATCTTTTGGTCTTCCTGGAATTTGCTCCCATATGGTTCTAGGATTCCTTATTGGTTCAGACTTTGATTCGGAAACTAATGAATTATCAAATTTTCTTTTACTATCAGCTTTAGAAGATAATGTTGCCTTCCCAATAGAAGTGGCCTATTAAAATTTAAATGGTTTTCTTCCATTATATTCTTAGTAGCATGTGAGTTTTGTTTGCAGGGCACCTAGACAAAATTAATTCAATTAAAACTCTGAAAATTGTGTATGCCATTTCTATCTCTATATGTATTGCTGTAAATTTCAAAACAAAGTATGCTGGTCTATGCTTAGCTTTTGAGATCATTTATTTAGTTTTCTAACATAGATGGAAACATTTTTATGTTATAGCAATCTAAAAGAATATTTGTGAAACGATTATGGCTACTTTAACTACTGGTACAAAATATAGAAACCTCTTACCTCTTAATCTTGCTAATTTGATAATCAAATTGTTGCGTGGAATTTGAAATTCATCAGAAAGCTTATACAATAGAGGCCAAATTAACCAATACTCTTTAATCATTAGGTTGTTTTAAGAAATTTGATTGACAAATAAATAAATTTGTTAACTCACTTGAAGTGTTAATTAATTGTGCATCACCGTGGCTTTTAGTAAGACAGATGCAAGAACCATTTTAAAACACAAAAATTAACATTTGAATTCAAATTTATTTACACGACTATTTATTGATGGTGAACACCATAATAATTGAATTTGAATTTAAATTTATCACATTAAATTAATATTTCCTGGCAATCATATACAATTATTTCCTAAATTTTTAAAATAAATTTATTGTCATACTCTTTAATATTTGAAGTTCTAATAGACCCATGGAAAAAAAAAAGTTCTAATAGACCCGTGCGCATAGCACAGGCCAAAAAACTAGTTAAATGATATTAGCTGTGTGAATAGTAGTAATGATAATGATTAATGAAATAATAATGAATAATAATAAATATGTGATGATTAAATGATAAATGGTGTAAACATAGTGGTGGTGATGATTAATAATAGGTTATAATAATTTGAAATCGTAATTATAATAAGCCCTTAATGGAAAAAATCAGCAGAGGTGCCGCTTCCTCTACTAGGGTTTTTGATCTTCTCTCCTAAATTGTGAGTGTGTCTTCTCCTCCAATTTTCATTGTGAGTGTTTTCTTTTGTGTTGTTCTGGATTTTCCTTTACTTCTTCTTTTCCCTTCTTAGCCCCATTTTCGGTCTCCTTCCATATCCCATTTTCTTTCACCTTTCTGATCACTCCCCTTGCTGATTGTGGTTGAATCTTCCCTACCCCCACCGCTGCTTTCATTTTCCTTCCTTTACCATTCAATTCGTGTCTTCTTCATTTTCCACCTTTCCTTCATCCCTCATCACCCCTCTTGTGTGCCATTTTCCTTATTTTTGTTTCTCTGCTTTCTGTTGTTTTTGTTTTGTGCATACTCCTCGATTTTTGTTTCTCTTCAATTTTGGTGTTTTTATGCCTTTTCCATTTTCCTTTCTCCTTGATTCCAATTTGTTTTTCGACATCTTGTCCTTATCTCCTCTCATAAGTAGTCGTGCACCAATTTTCTGGTGTGTTTGTTTTGATTCTTTTGAAGATAAAAAAAAAATTTAAAGGAAAAAAATAACTCATACTTTGGTTGAGTGTTGGCAAAGAAATGGGATATTGTCTACGGCAATCGAAGAGTCTGATTGAAAAGCCTTTAGTTCCAGATGTTTTTTGAGGATCTAACTTTTTATAGCAAAGTTAATTTTTGTGAAGATCCTTTAATTTTGGTGACAAAATTTTTTATAAGTTTTACTCCAATTTATCTTAACAAGGCAGCTAATATACTAGTCTGTTTTTCCAAAGAGGGATAATGTCCTGTAGATTGGATTTTTAGACATTCGATTCCTCATTTTTGTATTTTGCTTCTGATTTCGTTTCCTTTACTTCCCCCCAATAACTTGTGTCATTTGTTTTTATTTCACTGATTTATTGTTTTCTTTGTTTCCATTCATGTGTTGGATGTTCTTGTATGTCTTTTTATTATTAATAAACATACGTGTTTCCACCCCCCTCCCAAAAAAAAAGGAAAAATCGACAAACTAACCTTTGGTTAATTTACTCTGCTGCTACTTATAATTTCAATCAATTAAGTTGTTATAGTCTAAAAATTTTGATGTAATTGATACTTCCAATCATTTTACGGTTAATTTTTGCTAGTATTTTTTATAATGATCTATCGGTAATAAATGAAGAGATAAATAACTTGTCCTTTTCTTTTAAAAATGAAATAATTTTAGAATATGTCTTAATTTTTTAAAAAGTTATTAATTTGTCACTTAAATATAAATTGAAATACTAAGGTTTACATCGACAATGGTTAAATCACATCCAAAAAGCATTATCCATATGTGTGGATTGATAACAAAACATAGCACTAAAATAGTAAGTATCCAATTAAAAATGAAAAATAAGGATAAGAATCATATTTAAATCTTTAAAAATCAATTGAAATCATAAAGAATTGCAAAATAATAGTAAGATAGTCTTTTTTACATAATTAAAGCATTCTCAATTTTTCTATGTCATGAAATGTAAAAAAATAACCATCTTCCCATAAAATTTTTGAAAAAAATATTGAGTTACAACATTTTCAAATAAACTTTTTCAAATTGTCAATCATCAACTTATCCTGAAAGAAAATCATGCACACGTTTATAATTAAATGTCGATCTCCTCAATTTTTAAAGGAAGTTGAGGGTGTGAACTAAAAAAAGAGATAAATATATAAATTTTCTTATTAAAAATGAGAAGTTTTAGTAAAAAATTAACATCATGTATCAAAATAGAAGATACCCAAGCATAACGACTATTAAGAAGTTAGGAATCTATTGACAGATTGCTCAAACATTAAAGCACTTGTAAAGCTCAGGAACTAAATTCATTGCCAAAAGCTAATTTTGCAATATCTTCAACCAGCATTTTCAGGATCGGATGTGAAGAACCTCCTTCTACCATTGGTTTCCATGCCAAATCTGCAAACTTCCTTGTTCTTTCCCTTCTTCCATAGCATTCTTTATGGCTTCAGCAATTTGTCCCTCATAACCAACGCCCCAAACTTGTCTCGTTTACCAATGGGGACAGCAACCTCAACCTCCCTCTTTCTCCAATCAACTCCTGCACTATCAACTTGTCATTGAAAAACTAGTCAGCAAACATAGGCCAAGTTATCATCGGCACGCCAGCAAAGAAAGACCTCTAGAGTTGAATTCCAGCCAGTGTGTCATAAAAGCTCCCCCTGCTTTATGTGACAGAATTAGCAGTAGTGGTGCCCAACCATAAATTATTAGGCCTCTATCTTTTGTCCTTTCATAAAACCCCTTTTTCATCATCCATTTCTTTGTCTCTCCTTCATCATCTTCTCTCGTCACCCAACTGAATGAATATTTTAATGCTTCTAAGCCCAAAGCAATTTCTTCCATTTGTGGAAGAGCAAGGCAGCCTAGTGTTCCAAGGCATACATAAACAACTGATTTGGGTAGCTTTGACATGAGCCAAAAGCTCAATTACGGCTTGTTATCTCTTTAAGCAACGTCCCGTTTTGCCCTGCTGGTTGGTGATACAGGACCAATACACCAAATTTTGCCACAATTAACCTTCTGATAATCTTTGACAGTCCGATTCCAACTCCTCAAAACTGTTGACGGCAACCCCATATGCTCCTTCAGCAGCTCTTATGTTTCCCTAAACATCTTTGAATTCCATGGATTATGGGTTTAAGTGGCTCATGAGCTAATTGAGGAAAAAGAGAGAGAAAACTCTCAATTGAACAATGAAATTCTGTTCAACTCTGGATGCCGAACTACAGCTTTTGGAGGATATTTATAGAAGTTTTCTAAGGACTTCTTCGTCCCAAATTTTCTAAAACATCACCTTATGTAGTGTTTTTGTGTAATTCTTTAAGTTTCCTAATGAATAGGTACAATATCTTCTAGGAATTCTAGAAACATTTTCTAGAAAACTCTAAAACATATCAATGTTGTGTTCATTGTATCCAGGTTGGGTTCATTGTATAATTGACTCTGTACTATTCTCCCCAGGTTGGACGAGACTCGCTCTTAACTCTAGTTAGTGTCTTCATAGTATGGTGAAAGATTAGCAATGTTAAAGGCAGCGGAAATGCCATAGAAATCTAGTAGCTCTATTTTATAGGTGTTGTCATTGATTTTCTACACAACTTAGAATAGTCTTTTTGCCTTTGGAGATAACTTAGCATTGGGCTGATTTGGAAATCTCTCTTTCCGTAGGTGTATATAAACCAAGTCTCCTTCCTTAAAAGTATGCTATTGTCAATGTTTGTCTCACTAGGCTTTATATTTGGAATTTTATTTATGAATTCTTGCACGGACTTGTTCGTGAAACTTCTTGATCTCTTTTGCTCTTTGCTATATTCTACATTGTACTAATAGCTAGTAGAATATGCTACTAAATCTAGTGAGTTGAGGGGACGTGTACCATACACCATTTTGAATGGGCATCTTCCAATGAAAAGTAAAATGTGTTTTCTATTGAAAGCATTTGCTATAGCATTCTGACTCCTAACCTTGGATATTAAGGATACCAGCGACTTGGTTTCACTTTTGACCTGATTGAATTTTTCAAGTAATAGTGGGGCCAACTTGATCTTTATTCCATTTTTTTTGAAAAAATAAATGTTTGCATTACTATCGTATATAGCATGATGGTTGCATTGCCATGATCTTCCCAAAAGGAGGTGACAAGCTTCCATAAGGATGGCATCACACCATACTTCGTCTCGATATCTTTTATTGATTGAAAAGGAAATAAGGTAGCATTTCGAAACTTCTACCTCATTGTCTTTGTTAAGCTACTACAACTTGTAAAGGTGCAGATGCCTTTGGGTAGGTAATTTGAGTTTTTCCACCACAAATCTCGATACAACATTCTCGCAACTTCCACTATCTATGATGGCATCACTAACTTTACCTTGGGTTATGCACCAAGTATGGAAAATGTTATGCTTTAACGAAGGTTCTTCCTTTTTAGCTTGCAGTGTGTAAGCTTCATTTAATCACCAATGATTCTCCATGATTAGTAGAGGTGAGTTCTTTGTCAAACACTAATAGTTCAATGTATTCATCTTTTATCTACTCAAGCTTTTCTTCTTCTACTACTTCTTGAATTTCTCCTTCAGATAGTAATGACTTTTCAATTTGGGCAATCAGATGCAATGTAGCCATATCCTTGGCATTTGAAGCATTTAGGTGGTTTGGGTTTAGTAGGTGTTTTAAGGTTGGCTTTTTTAATAGGTTTAGATAGGATCTTGTTTAAGGTATTAGGTTTTATGAGTATTAATAGGATTTCTTGAAAGAGGAAGGTTGGAATATAGGCTTTTTGGAATTCGAATGGCAAGTCAAATGACATCATCTAAAGTCCAATATTATTGGAGTTGAACTAATTAGGCAATTCCAAAATTTAGTCCTTTAAGGTAGCAAGCAATAGTCCGCTCCTTACTTACATGTAAGTGCTTATCGTATTTTCCCCTATGTTTTAATCTTGTTTTATCCTTCACATTCTCATTTCTTCTTTAAATTTTTCCACCAAATGGATTTGTGTTTTTTTAGCTTCATAGCAATGATTTTAACCTTCTCCTTATCTATTATATATTTTAATTTAAACACCCTTTTAATTGTTTAAAGTTAATCTACAAATTCATCTAGTTAAAGCCTTCTCTTGAAATTTGGAATATCTACTTTAATATTAGTTCCTTGAGTTAGTTGCCTTTAGGGGTGATGACTAGTTACTGAAGAGTAATTACTATTATCAAAATCATATTCTAGATTCCTTCTTTGATTTAATAAGTCTTGTTAGGCATTAACAATCTCTTGTAATTGCTAAATTTGTATTTGCATTTCTTCCATCTCAATCTTTTAGATGTTTCTTTCATTTTATCTTCTTGGTGGTATTTTGATCATTTATGGTGAGTTTAGGGTTAAAGTTAAATTTCTAGAAAGGTTAAGGGTTATTTGTAACAATCAAATAAAGTATAGTGTTAAAATTGAATTTCAACAAGGTTTAGGGGTGTTTTATAATAATAAGACAAATTTTGGAGTCAAAATAGAATTTATGGAAGGCTTGGATGAGTTTGAGAAAGATAAGGGGCAATTCTGAAATTAAAAAAAATTCTATTGACGAGGACATTAACATGACCAAAACGACACATGGTGCAATCTCAATGGCTAATGTGTCACTGATTGTGCACTAAGTTGCTAACTTTGTAGTCGACTTTAGATGGCTAAGTGCGTCTACTAGCATGGCAATGGTTGACACGTGGCACCCAAGGAGTAGATGACATGTTGCTTATGTGGCACTAATATGGTTGTTTTCAACCTCAGTCAAGCATGAAACTGGCGCATAGAACTCGTGCTCCTCTAATGATGGCGCATGCAGTGTCCATTCACCATGAAATTTTGTACGTTGATGTTTTGCAACTCGTTGAACACATATACAATGTTGTTTTGCTGAGAAACTAACTAGAAATTGGGGTTTTGACACTAGTAGTCTATAGAAGTACAAAACTAAGGAGAATTCCAATCGCTTCTAACTTAGACACTTTTGCAAGAAGCTGGAAAAACCAGTTCTGATATAAAAAATGGCTTAGAAACTAGTTGGGGAAGAAGAAGAGAGCGAAAACTCTCAATTGAACAATGAAATTTTATTCAATTCTGGATGCCAAACTATAGCTTTTGGGGGGATATTTATAGGGGTTTTCTAGGAGCTTTTTCATCCTAAATTTTCTAAAATATCTCCCTAATGTAGAGTTTATATGTAATCCTTTAAGGTGCAATATCTTCTAGGAATTCTAAAAATATTTTCTAGAAAACTCTAAAACATATCCATGTTGGGTTCATCATATCTAGGTTAGGTTCATTGTATAATTGATTCTGTACTATTAAGTCAATTGGAAGCTAAGCTTTGGTTAATTCGATCCAATGAGGCAAATTTGGCACCACAAAAGGCTGAGATTGAGGGATTTCTCATGAACTCCGGATTCGAGTATATTATGAAAGCATAAATATAAAAGCAACTTGTTCGATCAAATAGAAGTCTGGGTATTTTGAACTTACGAGCAATATTCTTTGTCCATTAAAGATATCTGTCTTCTAAATGCATGCAGGAATGGGTTCTAGCTGGTTGAACAAACGCTCCAATGGTTGTTGCAACTTTTCGAGCGCATCAAAGAAGTTTCACATCAAATTACGCGAGGGAATTACCTCCAAGCTTTCACATTCTTTGGGCAAACCAACCTCGAGAAGTAGTAGTTGAAGATGGGCGATTCGGATATGGAGGCCAGATGCTGTGGCTCTGTCAGTGCTTGGTTCGATGCAGCTGGCGTCAAGGTCTGCCATGGGAAGAAGGTGGCCTGGACTCATTAATGGCACGAGAAGAAAATGAAGCTGACAGGGTTCGAAAACCATATTCAGTTTCAGGTAGTTAGTTGGTAGATGATTGTAGAGGGAGAGAAAGATTTCGAAGTTCAGGATGACAAATTTGATTCAGCATTGCCATCTTTAAAATTTCTTTGTTGGTTGATTGACTTGTTAGTTTATTATTATATCACTTGCCTTTTCTGTTTGTTTTATTTGATCTTGAGATGATTATCAAAATAGATGCTTATTGCTTACTACAGTACTCCTAATTTTCAAAGTTTGAAATGATGCAGTAAGTAGAAGCGTCATTAGATTAAAATTGTTTCAATTCAATAGCTCTTAACTTATCACATCACTCTAGTTTTAAAACTCTCCGGAGACTGCTGTGATAATTCACCTGTAAGACATTATTTGCTTGAAGTGAAACATGAATACAATAAAGAAAAAAAAAATGGAAAGGAAGAGGAAAAGAAGATAACCTCGCATTTCTAAACTGGCATCTTCTCATATTGCAGTAGAATTCATAATTCATTGTAACCAATGAGCTTATGTGGATCTAGAAAGGCAGGAGACCAAAAACACTCTCCACGAAAGGATGGTATAATTTTTTATATTATTATTATTCTTTTACAAGTAAAAGAAAATTACCTTTTTAATTTTAATCTTCATTACATCGTGATGCAAAGAAATATTCAATTTGTCAATAGGTGCTAAATTGTATTGAAAAAAGTCAATAATACTGAAAACCTAATATTATTTTTTTTGGCTATTTTATGCTTTTTTTGGAATTTACTACAGCAATGGATGAAAATTTTGATAGGAGGATGGGACTTGTAAATTTGGTGAAAAATTATGTTCTGCAATTTTTATTTTTATTTTTATTTTTGGTCATGATTCATGATATTATTATGACACTTTTTGGGATCTGCTTGGCTACTTCAAATTCATCAAAGGTCTTGATTGTGTAGATATCTTATATTCTCTAGTTTTCTTTTTTTTTCTCTCTCTGAAGGGCATACAAAACAAAACATTAACTAACACTAGTAGTAGTTACATTACAAGGAATAAATCTAGGAAAACAAAGAAGAGAAGAGTCTTCACATAAGAAGGGGGTAACGTCCAAAAGTGGACTACAAAAGATGGAGTGATTTGGTTGTCCTTCCCTGCCTTTTCTAGTTAAACAATCAGCACACCTATTGACTTCTCTATAAATATGTTTGATATTCTTAAAGGGGATCTTCTCCATTAGGTGCATGCATTAAGTTATCAAAGCATCAGTAAAAGGATTAATTTTCTGATCACCTTTTATCAAATTTACAACAACTAAAGCATCTAGTTGAATATTCAAGTGATCAATATTGCAGTTTATTGCCAATTTCAACCTTTCATAAAAAGCCTAGATTTCTGCCAAAAGACTAGAAACCATTCCAAGACCTTTACAAAATCCTAAAACCCACTGTCTAAAATGGTTTCTAATTAAGCCTCCTGCACCAGCAAGCTTGGTATTACTACTAGCAAATCCATTAACATTCAGAATAAACCAATGCTCTTGAGGTTCTTCCCATTTAATCAAAGACATAGTCTTTCGGATCCCTTCAACAGAGCCATTAGCAGCAGTAACATATGTTTTTTGCTGCTCGCCTTTTAACTCTAGCAGGTAAGTTCTGAATAAGAGTGGCTTGCTGCTAGTCATTAATTTGATTATATTTAATATGATTTCTTAAAGACAAGATACACCATATAGCAGTAGCAAAAACAAGATTCCAAGGCAAGGAACTACCAATAAGATTCACTTTAGATTTGCAGTTGAGCTGAAGCCAATTTTTTTAAATCAATAAACATATTAGCAACATTATGGTTGACAAAAACAAGTATACTCCAGAAATTTTTTAAACAATCATAGTCTCTAAATAAATGAGCTTAAGATTCTTCCACTTGTTTACAAAGGATACAGAAAGGCTTAATGTTAAGACCCCTTCTGTTCAGCATAACATGGGTTTTAACACTATCCTACATTAAGAGCCAAATTAATATTTGATTCCTAGGTGGAACCGGCACTTTCCAAATCCAATTCAAGTTTGTAACTTGTTGCTCTTCTATTTTCTTGAGATTTCTATGAATCATAACATATGTATCAGTTGTATTAAATTGATCATCCTTTGAAAAATTCCACACTAATTTATCAGTACCATTGGGATCTAAAGGGACAAAAATAGAACTGATAGTGTGGATGATCTCTTTCCTAAAAAAATGGGATAATATTGCATCTTCCCAAACTCTTGGGTTGACAATCAAATCAGCAACCAGCCAATTTTCTTGATCCTTATTTAAAGGACCAATAAAATGATTCCTTAAAGCACTTAAACCTATCCAGTAATCAGACCAGAAGTTTGTGTTTTTTCCATTGATAGGAATCTACCTCAAACCTTGATGAGTAAAATAACAAGCTTTTCTCATGACATACCAGGTGGGAGAAACTTTAGTTCTAGGAGAAGTTCTATTAAACACATATTTCTAATATAAATAAGATGCCCAAGGTTTGTCTTTATCAGTTAGGAACCTCTAATTCAACTTAGTTAGGAGAGTCAGATTTCCAACTTAGGCTTGCTGTATTCCCAAACCTCCTTCTTTTAATGGTTTAGAAATTTTTTTCCTAAGCCACAAGATGCATTTTATTCTGCTCTTCACTAGAACCCCGAATGAAATCTCCTTAAATTTGATCAATCTTTTTACAAACTTTGCAACACAAGATGCATTTTATTCTGCTCTTCACTAGAACCCCGAATGAAATCTCCTTAAATTTGATCAATCTTTTTACAAACTTTGCAGGGAAGGTAAGAGCATTGCATAAAGTGAAAAGGGATATTTTCAAGAACAAATTTAACTAGAACTCTCCTTCTAACCAAATTCAGAAATTTTGATTTCCAACCATTCAACTTAGCTTTTAATTTATCCAAAATTACATCATAATATTCTCTATATTCTCCAGTTTTCCTACACTCGTATCCCTACATTCTTTACTAATTCACCTCCTCACACAAAATAAATGGAATCTAATCGTAAGCCTCACCTTGCTTTATTAAAGTGTTCTAGGGGTGAGTTTATTTATTTATTTTTTCTTTCTCAAAAGTCACAAGATTCCTCAAAGGGAGAAATTTATTATTTCAAAGAGGAGAAATTGATGCATACAATGACATTTATAATGTTTGAATCCCATGATGTCTAATACCAAAACAAGCCCTGCTTAAACGCCAAACAGTACCACAAATTGCAAATTAATCAAATTGGAAGCATTGACCAGATACTTGCACGTGCCATCCATTGCTGAGACATTTGTTATTAACTATCTATGATTCGGTGCATCCCTGAAGAGTTAGCCTTGAGTGTTTCAAATCTTCAAACGCACATACACAGATCTCATTACTTGGGTTGACTTCGAGAAGACAGTCTTGCAATATCTTCTAACAGCATTTTCAAGTTCATATTGGAAGACCCTCCCACCTGCATCGCTCTCTTTGCCAAATCTGCAAGCTTTCTTCCTCTCTCTCTTCTCTCTTCCTTCTCTTTTCCTTCACCCATAACTTTATCTATGGCCTCTGTAATATTCTCTCTCTTAACCAACGCCCCAACCTTGTCTTGGCTACCTAGAGGAACAGAAATCTCTACCCCTACTCTTTCACCAATCTCTAATATTTGCACAACCAACTTGTCATTGTAAAATTGGTCAGCAAACATGGGCCATGTTATCATTGGCACACCACCACAAATGGCTTCCAGAGTTGAATTCCAACCACAGTGTGTTAAAAACCCTCCAATCGAAGAGTGCGATAGAATCAGCACTTGTGGGGCCCATCCCATGATTATGAGGCCTCTCTCTTTTGCCCTCTCCTTGAACCCATCTTCTATCATCCACTTCTCTGTCTCTCCTGCGTTATCTTCTCTCATCACCCAGATGAATGGACATTTGCAAGCTTCTAAGGCCAAAGCTAGTTCTTTCATTTGTGAAAGAGAAATACGTCCAAGACTGCCAAGACAAACATAAAGGGCCGATTTTGATGGCCATGTATCAAGCCATTTCATACAAAGCTTTTCATCAATCATAGTTTTGGAACCTCTGTGAATTGAATCTGACGTTACCTTATGGGATAGTGATACAGGACCAATACAATATACTTTCCCACGTTCGGTCCTCTGAAACTCTTTCACATAATCTGATTCTAACTCCTCAAAACTATTGACCACAACCCCATATGCTCCTTCTTCGCTAGTTCTGATCTTTTGGTGAATATCTTTGAACTCCTGGCGATTGGGGTTTAAGTCTCCTGGAAGTTGGGCAGCGGTTAATTCAATTCTGTGAGGCAAGTTGGGCACCGCAAAAGGCTGAGACTCATGGACATTCTCATAAACCTTGGATTTGAGTATGTTGTGTAAGCACATAAGATTAAAGCAACTTGTCCCATCAAATAAAAGTCTTGGTATTTGGAACTTACCGGCGATGTTCTCTATCCAAGCATGATATTTATCAGCCAGAATACACGCCGGGAGGGGTTCCAGTTGTTCGATTAACTGCTCTAATGGTTGTTGCAAATTATCAAGAGCACAGAAGAAGTTTCTGATCAAAGGTCGCGAGGGGACTAGCTCCAGACTTTCACATCCTTCTGGCAAGCCAGCTTCAAGAACTGGTATTTCGATTTGGCAAAGTTGGATCTGAAGCCCCGATTCAACAGCATCGTCAATAATTGGTTTGATACGATTGGTGTTAACCGGTGTAGTAACAATTGTGACTAACACATCCTGCTCCGCCAAAAGCCTAGCAATATCGGCCATAGGGATCAGATGACCTTGAGCCATAAATGGAACAAGAAGAAAATGAAGCCGATGATGTGATCCTTGAGCCATTTCGGCTGTTGACTTGTTGCTAGAGATTGATGCTGGAAAAGAGAAATCAAACTTCGATAGATCTAATACAGGTATTCACCTCTTTCAAATGGTTTATTACAAGTTGTCTACAAATTTCATCACGTCTCCTGCTTGTCTCTTTATTCCAGTAACCATGCTATCAAAATTCTATTTAGTCAAGAGCATCTTTTGAAATTTGGATCGCTTTATGAAACAAAATTAAAAATAAAAGAGACGACTATGGTATAACAATGCACATCTAATTATTCATATATCATCATATAATATATTAAATTTAACTTAAAAAATTATGTTTGATATGTTGTCAGATATGATGGTATACTAATATTAAATTTTATTTCAATGATGTACCAAAGTTTTTTCAATCTATTTATTTGAATTTTATATATTAGTAATTTTATATGTATTAAAAGTAGGATCAGAGATTAAGTTATGAATGTAAATAAAAAAAATCTTCAATTGAATATAATTTAGTAGAATAAATTTATAAAGTTTAATTTATTAAATATAAAAAATTTTAAATTCACATTTGATGCATATAATAATTTTATTTATATATTTTTTGTTTAATATATTTCTCTCTCATTTTACATTTTTACTTTCTCTTATTTTATTATTATTATTTTTTATTTCCCCTTTGTCATAATTCCATAATTCCTACTTATTCACTTCCTTTTCTATCTTTTGCTTAACTAGCACAATTTTAGAATTTTTTATTAATATAATTATATATTATAAAAATAATTATATTTAATCATTTTAAATAAAATAAATATTTAATTTTATATAATTATATTTTAAAAATATTTAAATTTTTATTATCCATTTATATGTATATTTTTATATAAAAATTTGTTTTTATTTTAAAAAATAAAAGTAATGAAATTTTTGAACTTCGAATCATATAAAATTTCAATCACATCAAAACGGATTAAATTTTTTTAAAATTAAATAAATCAGGGTTGAAGTCAAATTATTATATTTCATAATTATACATGAAAAATTCGTCCATTAAAAGATCTAATCTCAAGTACCCTCCCACTAAACTACTCAATGTTCTGTGTTGTCATTGTCAAATGAGAGACTTCAGCAGCACGTTGATGAACAGTGCCATCAAGAACCCAGCCACCCACGTGATGGAGAGGAAATCTTAACTATAAACTGTAATCGAAAACTGGCATGGCACGTGATCTTGTATTTAATTGAAAAAGAAAAATGGTAATCTTGTATTTTTCACTTGTCAGAAGCATAAAAGGATAAGGTTAATAATATCATCCTTAAAATTTACAAAAGGTTGAAAAAATAATTTTTAAATAATAATTTATATATATAATGTCATCTTTTTTTATAAATAATTTTATTTTTAAAAATTATGATTGAAGGATAAAATTATATGTATATATTATTATGCAAGAACTCTTTCATTAATATTTTATAATTTTAAAGATGAAATGATTAATTGTAGGGTTGGAACTCGCCAAAAAGTTAATCCCTTGATCCAGCAAGGGGCAGTTCTTGGAAAACATCAACCTAAAATATGAATTTGCTGCATACATGCTTATGCAGATGTTCAAAATTATTAAATCGATTTTGATATTTAAAAAAAAAAATAGATGGCGGCGATTATTCTTAAACCAAGCATTTGCTTAACGAGGAGAAAGTATTTTAGGCGTCAAACTGCAGTGCAAATGGATAAGATAAGATAGCAGACATTAGTTTCCGAAAACCAATATTTTCATTGCAATTCGAGGTTGCAAATGGCTATATAATGGAAGGGAGTTTGGTTCTAAAGTTAAATTCTCAATCAAATTAGTGTATAAGGTTTAGTAAGGCAGTGTGCACTTCGTGGAGTGAGCTGTGAGGTTTGCCTTTGCAATGTAATAAGGCAAAGGTTTCATCCGCCGAAAGGAAAATATTGAGTGCTAGGTAACAGCGTGGGAGAAAAAAAATATTATGAATTTATATTTTGTGAGAGTTATTGTAATTATAAAGTAAAAAGAATTTTTTTTATTTTTTCCCTTCTTCACAAAATTCTTTTTATTTTTTAATTTTAATATAATTGACAAATATATTGATTTCAACATTTAACATCAGAATTCAATTATAAAATGACAACCAATTCAATTCAATTGCAATTTTCCAAACTTAGCAACAAAAATTTTAACAAGTAGAGTATCTAGTTAAGAGTATTTTTTAGATTCCAAGATCTGTAGAATTTGACATAGAATAGCTACATAAGGTAAAAGATTAGCATAAGTTTGATGCATTGGAGATAAAAAAAATTGCATCGATGAAGATCTGGAAAAAAGATTAAAAAGCACTATACATGATTTTTCAAGTCATTGAAGAATCGATATTTGAAAAAAAATTGTTTGGAAATACAATAAAACAAGCATGGAATATTTAGTAGAAATCTTATAAAATTAATAATCATGTTAGATGAGTACAACTACAAACATTAAAAGGTGATTTTGAATTTTTAAACATGAACTACTCAGAATCAATTCTAATGTACTTTGATTGAGTTTAGACTACTATTAAGCGGTTGAAAATTGAAGATGAAGACATTTTAGATAGCAGAATTGTGGAAATGATTATGTCATTTTTTACTACAAAATTTGAATATGTTGTCATAGCAAATAAAGAATCGTAGGATATATCAATAATGTTAATGGATAAGTTAATGAGTTTGTTGTGCTTATATAAACATCAAATGAGTAAAAAAGTCACTAACTTAAATTTTAAGCAAGTTTACTAAGTAAGATAGTTTAACAAAAATTGTGGAGTCAAGGTGGTCAAAGTCATTAGAATTATTAAAGTGGTGGATAAGGATGAGGATGGAAAAGAGGTAGTCATTTTAATTCTACTAATAAAGAAAGCTCAAATGATGTAAATCTTTCAAGAAGTTGAGGAATTCATAAAAGGGTAATAAAAAAATCCAATGTCCAATATTATAAATGTAAAAAATATAGACATTATTGAAATAAATATTATTCCAAGATACTAGATAAGCTAGTAGAACATGAAAATGTTGTTGATGTTGAAAAAAACATAGTGCTTGTGTATAAATCAAATGAACAAGATATGGAGTATGCAAATACGTGGTACCTTGATATTGGATACAACAAAAAACTATGTGGAAAAATGGAATTTTTTTTCTCACATTTGGATGAATTCGTATTGTAGAAGTTAATTTTGGAAATAAATAAAAAATTCTTATCATAGGCAAAGGTGACGTCAACATTTAATCCAAAGATAGTATAAATATTACTATTATTGATGTTTAATTTGTGTTAGGACCTTTTCGAAACTTATTAAGTGTAGGCTAACTTTTTGAAAAAAGGTACAAAACTTATATTCAAAATAAAGTTTGCATAATTAAAAGCAAATATAGCAAGATGATTGTAAAAGTGTAAATGACACAGAACAACATGTTTCCTTTGAATTTGTAAATAAAAACCTTAATGAATCTTTCAACAATTTTGAAATATGATAATTGGCTATGGCATATTTGGTTTTGCTATTTAAACTTTTGTAAACTAAAACTATTGGCTCAGAAAAAAATGGTTATTGGTTTACTAGTAATCAATGTTTCCAATTAGCAATGTGAAAGATGTATCCCTAGAAAATGACATAGACATTTATTTTTCCAATTTTGAAAGCTAGAAGAGCTATATAATCATTGGAGTTAGTGAACATAGACATTGATGGCCTAATTGAGGTAAAATCACTTGGATACAAAAGTTATATTCTAATTTTCATGAACGATTTTACTAAAAAAACCTTGGTGCATTTTCTCAAGAAAAATTAGAGGCCATTGGAAAATTCAAAAATTTTAAAGCTTTTTTAAAAAGTAAAGAAATTTTTAAATGAAAACTTTGAAATTTGATAAAGAGTATATTTCAAATGAATTTTTGTAAAAGTTAAGGAATCTAATGTCAATTGATAATTAGTTATACACTTTAGCAAAATGGTACAACTGAAAGAAAAAAAAGAATAATTTTTAAAATTGTTAGAAGTTTACTAAAAACTAAAACTTTGCCAAAATCCTTTTAAGTGGACGCTATTGCCTATGTTGTATTTTTATTAAACAAGTGTTCAACAAAGAGTATTCTTAGAAGAACCCCTGAAGAAGCATAGAATAATAATAAGTCAAATGTTTCTTTCTTGCATGTGTCTAGGTTTGTTACATATCCCTATATTCCAAAAAAGTGAAGAAAGAAGCTAGATGAAAAAAGTCAAAAGTGCATTATCATTGGCTATAGTTACAAATTATATAACCCAGTGACAAAGCAAAAATGTCTAGTTCATTGAAGATAAAGCTTAGGCGTGAAACCAAAATGATAAACTACAGCAAGAATGGGTAATTATAGAAAATAAACTAAAGTCAGTCAAGATAAATAACTTTTTCCTAATAGTCCATCTCTTATTAAAAGCTTTTCTCCACCAATAATAGTTCCAAAAATATCAATACCTCCTCAACAGATGTGAGTGATGCCAACCTGTTTGCAAGATTATATGATCATATCTGATAATGACAATAATGATATAGCTATTGATGAAACTATTGTAAACTTTTATCTATTTGTATATTGTGACCTAATTTTGTACAAAGATGCAATAACTGATGAACAATGGGTTCAAGCAATAGATGATAAAATCCATTCAATAGAGGAAAATAACATGTGGGAAATAACAACTTTGCTACTTGATAAAAAGCTTATTGTATCAAGTGGGTGTACAAGAAAGTACAAATTTGATAGTTAAGTTAATCATTACAAAGTTAGATTGGTGATCAAAAGTTATAAATAAAAGCTAATAATTCATTATTTTGAGATATTCACACTAATCTCTAGAATAGATACCATTGGAATAATTCTTACCTTTTCAATACAAAATGAATGGAAGATCCATCAAATAAATGTGAAGTTAGCATTTTTATTGAGATTCTTGAAGAAGAAATTTATGTAGAGCAACTAGTAAATTACGTAAAGAAAAGATATGAAGAAAGAGT
This sequence comes from Sindora glabra, assembly GCA_020226215.1. Classification (NCBI taxonomy): domain Eukaryota; kingdom Viridiplantae; phylum Streptophyta; class Magnoliopsida; order Fabales; family Fabaceae; genus Sindora; species Sindora glabra. Next base: position 63,101,742 of record CM035233.1, read on the forward strand.
TTACTATTTGAAGAAGGCCATGTATGGATTAAAACAAACATCTCAAGCTTTGTACATGCAAATTAGTGCATATCTATTATAGGATGGATTTCAAAAATATCCTTACAAGCATACATTATATATTAAGTTAGAAGCTAACAAAAATTCAATAATTATATGTCTCTATATTGGTGAATTGATATTCATAAGAAATTTTGAAAAGATATTTGTAAAATTCAAGGAAGTTATGATTAGTTAGTTTAAAATGACAAACATGGAATTGATGGCTTATTTCTTAAGCATTGAAATGTAGCAAATTAATGAAGGCATTTTCATTTCTCAATAAAATATGCCAATGATATTTTGAAGAAGTTTAACATGAATTTAGCAATTTCGATTCGAATTCCAATAATTGGATGCCTTGAGATAAAGAAAGCAGGCAATGGAGAATTAGTAAACCTAACTTACTTTAAAAGTATAATTAGTAGTTTATGCTATTTAACTTCTACTAGGTTGTATATTGTTTATGAAGTTGGAATTATCGATCATTTCATAGAAAAAACCATACCAATCACATTTGCAAATAGCAAAATGAATTTTATAATATGTTAGTAATATTTGAAATCATGGACTTTTCTACATATATTTTGAAGATTTCAACCTATTTCAATATATAAATAATAACTAGGCATGCAACATTAAAACTAAAAAGAGTACCTCTAATTATGTTTTCTTTTTCAAGGGAAATGTATTTTTTTTTTGTGTTTTCAAAGAAATAACAATTGATAGCCTTATCAACTATAGAAGTTGAATAATTAGCAGCAGCATCTACAATATATCAAGTAGCTTGGATTCACAATTACTTGAAAAGTTAAAACATGTGCAAGGATTCCTGACAACAATTATGTGTGATAATAAAGTAATTATTGTATTGGCTAAAAATCTAATTTTTCATAACAAAAGTAAACATATTGGAATTAAGTGTCATTATATTAAAACTGATGAAGAAGGGAAAAATAGAATTTGAATTTTGCTATTTTGATGAGCAAGTTGTGAATATTTTAATAAAACCACGAAAAGTAAATGCATATTTAAAAAGTTAAAGATAATACTTGATGTAATTTCAAAATCAATTTAAAGAAGGTTATTGAAAAATATTAAATTAATTTTAAAATAAAAGAAATAGACGACGGCAATTATTCTTAACAACCAAGCATTGTAGGTGTCCAACTGCAATGCAAATGGATAATATAAGATTACAGATATTTGATTTATGAATTTCATGTCATTCAAAACAAAAGCGACAATAAAATTACAATTGAACTTTGTTACCATTATTGATAAGTATAGGCAAGTTACAATTAAAGTTTACTTAAAAATATTTAGGATATTACTTCTCAAGGTTAGAATATTTATTTTATGAACTTCGGCTTATTCCAAACTTTAACATGTATCAAATTATTTAATCGACAAAAAAGCTACAATTAAATCTTATGACGGTGCAAGGCATGCATTCCACATATAAGAAACAAAGCGTTACTCTTTTATAAATTAAAAATTTATTTTTGATCATGTAAGATTAAATTTTTATTAATTTTATTTTTAACTAAAAATTTGTATTAATTTAATATTTTTAAAATTAAAATTTTTTTAAACTTAACTTTTTCATATTTGTGATGAAATATTAGATTTTGGTACAGAAAGATAACAATTTAAAATTTTTTAATATTTTAAAAGATAGAACTTATATTGAATTTCTTTTAAAATTTTATTTTACATCATATAATAACATCAAAAATTAATTTCTATATTAAGGTCTTATTTAATAATTAACTAATAGTTATAGTAGTTAACCAATTTAATTTGTTATTAACTGATAGCTGATTTTGTTAGTTGATTAACTAGCTAATTGTATTAGTTATTTGAATAAGAATGTTTAAGTAAAATTAACTATTTATGATTGACTATTTGTATATAAAATGACATATAAGAATATGAGTATATTTTATGAATTATTTAAATATTCTTTTATTTTAATATTTTAAATTCTATATATTATTTAGTAGATTAAATTTTCTTATAAATAATATATCATTATAAGTTATTATATATTAAATATTTCTTTAAAATTTAAATTAATTTAGATTGGCTCTAGCATCTTTGATGGGAGAGAATATGATGTTGAAATCAGCTACAACTCTAGCCCAACCAAATTAAGTGTCATCTTCTCTAGGTATATTGATAATGTCATAATTCAATAAGACCACTACTAGATGGTTGATTTGAAAGAGTGCCTACCAAAGTGGGTTTAGTTTGGCTTTTCTTTAACAACAACTTTGTTGTTTGAGAATCATACACTTCGCTCATGGTTTTTCAACTCGAGTTTGGACTTGGAAGTTTTAACAGGTAGAAGAAAGAACAGACTAGTGGTATGGTTAAGCATTGGAGCATGCATTGAAAAGCAGGGCACCAGCTAAAGTTTTTTTCAAGAAGGACAAATCTGAAAATATAAAAATTATTAAGGGTATTTCAATCATTTAATAAATTTATAACACCCCAACTATTTGAAAATGCTGCAAGTTGTGGCATTTTGAAAAGTAGTTGATTCAAAGGTATCAATTGTTCCAAACAATTATTTACCAAATAACTAATCTAGCTGATTTAATAATTCAACTAGCTAAACTTAATCAACTAGCCAAAGTTAACTCAAGCGTTGTTTATCAAATATCACCTACATAAATCTCTAAAAAAAGATATATTATATAAGATTTCTTCTGAAATTTTAGTTGTCAATATAAAATAAATTTTTAAAGAAAATATAATGTAACCTCTATAAGATATTATTTGACCATTGTTAAAGAAATTAAGTTTATTTGAGTAAAAAATGGCAGTAGGCTTTCTTGGTTTGCTATTTGATATTCATAAACATAGTCATGTTTAACTATGAGTTCTACAACCCTCTCAGCCATCTTTGCAAAATCTCCGATCTCTGTTTTCCTCTCTTCATTTTCATTCATTACGTCCATTAACTTGTCAACTGCTAGAAAAAAAATTTACATTAGAAGAGGGGGATGGGGATAAGATGGTAAGAAATTGAACCCTTACTTTATATTATTAAAGGGCTCAGAATGTTGTGACCATTTTGATCAAGGTGCCAGTGAGTGCTAGATTAATATCTTCTTTCTCCACCGACACTCTTTTTATAACTTTTTCTTTTGGAATTTACTACAATAATGAATTGAAATTTTGATACGAGGATAGGATTTATAAATTTGATGAAAGATTATGTTTCACAATTTTTTTGGGCCTTCATTCATGGTATTATTATGATGCTTTGCAAGATCTTCTTTGCTATCTTGAATTAATCAACAAAAGTCCTTGACGGTGGTGTAGTTTCTCAAATAGAAAAATCTATCATTTCAACATACAGTGACGTTTACAATGTTTGAATCCCATGATGTTCAAAAGTACAAAAACAAAAAGTCATACATTTCTAAGATATTTGTTATTATCCATTTGAGATTCCATACATCAGTGAAGAGTTAGCTTCAAATCTTCAAACGCAAGTACACAGATCTCATTATATGGGTTGATTTCTATGAGATAGTTTTGCAATATCTTCTAGTAACATTTTCAAGTTCATATTAGAAGACCCTCCTACCTAGAATGCTCTCTTTGCCAAAATGTGCTAGCTTTCTTCCTCTCTATCTTCTCTCTTCCTTCTATTTTCTTTCAGCCATAACCTTATCTATGGCCTCTGTAATCTTTTCTCTTTTAACCAATGCCCTAAACTTGTCTTGGCCACCTAGAGGAACAGAAATCTTATCCCTACTCTTTCACCAATCTCCAATATTTGCACAACTAATTTGTCATTATAAAATTGGTCAGCAAACAAAGGCCATGTTATCATTGGCACATCATTACAAATGGCTTCTAAAATTGAATTTCAACCAGAGTGTGTTAGAAACCCTTCAATCAAGGGGTGCGATAGAATCAACACTTGTAAGGCCCATCCATGATCATGAGGCCTCTGTTTTTATCCTTTCCTTGAACCTATCTTCTATCATCCACTTTTCTATCTCTCTTGTGTTATCCTTTCTTATGACCTAAATAAACGGGCAATTAGATGCTTCCAAGGCCAAAGCAAGTTCTTTCATTTGTGGAAGAGAAATATGTTTAAGACTGCGAAGACAAACATAAAGGATTAATTTTGATGGCCATGTATCAAGCCATTTCGAACACAACTTCTCAACAATTATGGTTTTGCAACCTCTATGAATTGAATTTGATGTCGCCTTATGAGATAGTGACACAGGACCGGTACAATACACTATCCCTCGTTTGGTCTTCCAAAACTCTTTGACATAGTCTAATTCCAACTCCTCAAAACTATTAACCACAAACTCGTATGCTCTTTCTTTGCAAGTTTTGATTTTTTCATGAATATTTTTGAGCTCCTGGGCATTTGGGTTCAAGTCCTCTAGAAGTTAGTCCACAGTTAATTCGATTCTATGAGACAAGTTAAGCACAACGAAAGGCTAAGATTCAAGGACATTCTCATAGATCTTAAATTTGAGTATGCTGATGAAGCACATAAGGTTAAAGCAACTGCTCCTATGAAATAAAATTTTAGGTATTTGGAACTTACTGGCGATGTTCTCTAACAAAGCAATATATTTGTCTACTAGAATGCATGCGAGAATGGGTTCCAGGTGTTTTGTTAATTGCTCCAATGGCTGTTGCAATTTATCAAGGGCACAAAGGAAGTTTCTAAATAAAACCATAAGAGAACTAACTCGATGCTTTCACATCCTTTTGGCAAGCTAGCTCTAACAATTGGTATTTCAAATTGGCAAAGTGTCATGCGTCGATAACTCTTTAGTCGAATTTATGTGACACATATTTGCTACTTTTGGCGAACATGCCAACTTTCCCATTAAATCCACTTGTAGCACAATTGATAAAGATAATGAAACTTACAAGTCTACAAGTTGTAATCAAATATCATTGAAATACTTGCATATATCAAGCCATAAGATCACCTATACATGAAGCCTACAGGCATAACAAGTCAAAAAGGATACATTGATTTAGGAGAGAAATATTCTATTCGCTTAATATATACCTCATTACATAGTTTTAAATGTATAAGAAATGACTACAAGTCAACACACTTAAGTCCCTAACTCAATATCTAAACACCCTGTTGGCTTTTTAGACACTCCAACTTTTAAAAAATATTTTAAGCAAAAGTCCTCTGACTAAAAGTTAACATACTTTTTTCTTACTATCATAAGCACTTTTCTCAAAGTTTTAGATGTTTAATTAATGTAAAAACACATTGACATAAAGATAAAAATGTGATAACTACAAATACAACTTTTTAAACTCTTTAAAATTCTCAAGTTATGCCAAAATTATCAAAATATCTCTAAATTTGAGAAATTTGGGAAAAATAGTACATGAGCTAAATTGATTCCAAATTTTGGCCACAAATCTACTATAATATATTGGATTTTTTTCACTAAGTTTCATCTAAATCCAAGCACATTTGCCTAGGGAATTATCATAACTACTAACTTGTGACATTTTTTCCCACTTCAAATGTCAATGATCTCATTGACACCTCAATCTAACATGACTCTATAAAGAATTTACTTACTTTCTAAAATCCTCCTGCTAAAAGTTAACATACTTTTTCTTTACTATCATAAGCCTTTTTCTCAAAGTTTCAAATGTTCGATTCATGTAAAAATACATTGACATAAAGATAAAAATGTGATGACTACAAATACAGCTTTTTAAACTCCTCTGAATTCTTAAGTTATGCCAAACTTATTAAAATATCCCTAAATTTGAAAAAATCAGGAAAAATAGTGCACGAGCCAAATTGATTCCAAATTTCAGCCACAAATCCATTATAATATATTGAATTTTTTCACTAAGTTTCATCTAAATCCAAGCACATTTGCCTAGTGAATTATCACAACTACTAGTTTATAACATTTTTCCCCACTTCAAATATCAATGATCTCATTGATGCCTCAATCTAACACGACTCCATAAAGAATCTGCTTACTCTCCTAAAACTTTATGGTGGTATTTAGCTTACTCCTTTTAGTTATTACCTCGATTGCTTATGCATGTCTTTTTAAGCGCTATGAAAGTTCCCCTATCTTAAAGTTAGGTTGTCACTTATGTAACATCAGTATTACCTTGGTTAAATGTATCCTCCATAAATTTCTTAAAAGGCTACCTCTGTATACTCTTTTCAAAGTATTTTGACACCTTATAGTGTCATTTTTTATTAGCTCTCCCGAACTTGTTACCTCTATAACTTGTCCAATAGGTAGTTACTTTTACAATTTTGTGCTTATTACCTTTATAACTTGCATGGATGCCATCTCCACAGCAAGTGTATGCTAACACTATAACTTATGAATAATGCTTAGTACTCTAAATGACCTACTAATAGGTGTTTTGCACTTGCACCTAATGTCTCATACAATCGATGTAACAGACAAAACTTATCTTAATCTACGCATAGGCCCTATAACCTTGATCCTAAGTCCATTCTTGTTACCTTCAATCAATTCATTACACTTCATAATGTCATTTTCACACTTGATTGGATCCTCTAATTCTCTCTAAATTGATACCCTCTAGTATTTCATCACTTACCATAGCCCACTCGGAGTTAATACTTTCTAACATGATGTTCCTTATGACCCTTCCTATCTTAAGCAACATCCAATAATGTCTAGGCTTTCACAATCCTACTCGAGTGCATCCTTTAACGATTTCTTTAAGCACATCCATTTTATGGCTTCCCCACATCAATAACTTGATGGAATTAAGCATAAAGTCCTCTCACACTCTAGCTTAAGTTTCACTTTACTTATGCATGAGTAAATATGAACTTAATATTGCAATGTTTTTTAACCAATGAACTATATAGTGCTAGTCTGTTACCCCTTTTCCAAGTCATTATTGCTACTTTGCAAAGTAATTATGTAACCTAACTAACTACATCAAAGAATTATATAGGAGATTATATGTACTTTATCAACCTACAGATTATGTATATTGCATCGATTCCTCTAAATGTCCATTACATGCTCTAGCTATGCTCACTTAAGTTATATGAATGATCCTTCCAGACCACCTTAACAAAATATAGAATATTCCCTCTGGAGTAATCTACTTTACCCTCAAGTTATCCTCCTTTGAGCACCAAGACTAATTCCTCCAGAAATCTTGACACGATTTTGGATTACTCCTTTTAAAGTAATCCACTCGACACATTCCTCTAATGTGTCATGCCTCAAGATGTATCCACTAACTATGGTCATATATTTTTGCATGACCAAAGGTTTCAACCTTTAGTTCCACCAATCCCTTAGGAACTAGCCAAGCCCTTTAGCAAGACCGAAGCTTCTGCCATTAGATAGGCTATCAATTCATTCGTCCTTACGGATGGTGGTTTGCATCTTTTGATGCCACTACTATGAATGAGCAAGCAAGATAGCCTTCTAGCATAAATACTTATACTCGATGTATTAATTCATGATCACTCGAATGCATCATCCCCTTACACACTAGCTTTTCAAGTTGATCCATTCTCTTGTACCTTTTGGTCAAGTCTTTAGTAATAATTTCTCCAAGTTTGAGAATGATTGTTTCACATGTCCTTTATATAGCATTAGACAAGTTGCATCTAGACCAATTATAGCTTACCCAAGCTTGGCCCTCTGGCCTAAACCCAACTCTAAAACCATCTATTATAGGTCGGTAGCTTTTAAGTCGAATTTATGTAGTGCATGCTTGCCACTTCTAGTAAATATGTTAGTCTTTCTATTAAACTCACTCGTGACACAATCAATAAAGATAACGAAACTCACAAGTTTGCAAGCTACAATCAAATGTTATCAAAACATTTACATATACCAAACCGTAAGATAACTTCAAGTACAACAGTCCAAAAAAGACAAGTTGAATAACAAGAAAGACATTTCATTCACTTAGTATTTGTCTCATTACATAATTTTAAGTGTGTATAGAATGATCAAAAGTCAACACACTCGAGTCTCTAGCTCAATGTCCAAACACCCCACCAACCATTCTGACACTCCACCCTTTTGAGCATTTTAGACAAACGTCCTCTTGTCAAAAGTTGACATACTTTCTCTAAATTGTTATAAGCTTTTTCTCAAAGTTTCGAGTCTCTAATTCACATAAAAACACACTAACACAAAGATAAAAATATAAGCTTATCAAACTCTTCTAAATTCTTAAACCATATCAAAATTATCAAAATATCCCTAAATTTGAGAAAAATAGAAAAAAATAATACATAAATTGGATTAATCCTAAATTTCAGTCACAGGTCCGTTACAATATATTAGATTTTTCCACTAAACCTTATCCAAATCCAAACACATTTATCTATTAGACTGTCATAACTACTAACTTGTGATATAGAGTTAAATCTGAAGCCTAGATTCAATGGTACTGTCAATAATTAGCTTGATTTGATCGGTGTTAACTAGTGTAGTAACAATTATGACTAACACATCCTACTCTGCCAAAAGCCTAGGAATGTCTACCATAGGGATCAGATGACCTAAAGCCATAACTGGATTGAGAAGAAAATGAAGATGATGATGGGATCCCTGAGCCATTTAAGCTGTCGACTTGTTGCTAGCTAGATTGATTGTGGAAGGCAAATCAAACTTTGATAGATTTAATAATGTTATTCGCCTCTTCTTAATCTCTTTCGTTGTCGGTTAGCACTTTTGTTTACTACAAGTTGTTACAATGAAGAGTATTGCGATTGATTTAATGTAGAAGCACGTAATTTTATTACAAGGTTGTTGCATCTTATCTTTCATGCAAACATCATGTATAATAATTGATTTGTATTTTGAAATTTAAAGCAAACGCATTCTCATTTGTAACTTAACGTAGGATATCCTTCGATTTTTTTATAAGATTTTCTAAACTTATAATATTTTTTCCGTATCTTTTGTTTTATATATATATATATATATATATATATATATATATATATATATATATAAAGATCAGTTATCTTCTTTCTAACAAATCATTACTTGATCTAATCCATATAAATCAAATAAAGTTACAAGCAATTAATATATTTTTCATAAACCATCTTGTTGGTAAATTATTGAGTGTTACCATAAAAATACTTAATCACTGTAAAATATTTAATTTGAATTATAGTTATTACATTCAAAGAACAAGCCCATTATTATAATCCTATTAAAGTACTAGTAGTCTCAAGAATCTTTCATCCCTTTATTGATCACAAGTTGATAACTTTTAGATTGAATTAATAATTCGATATCACTAGATCAACTTTAATGATATTAAAATGTTGAAAAGATGAATTGATAACAAAATAAAAGGTAGTCTACACAAATAATAAGAATTAGTACAGCTATTCATGCACTCTAGATTTATGTCCACCTCACGTCTTTTTTAATATATTTATTTTTCATATTTTAAATTTCACTTTCTTTTTATTTTTTTAAATTAAATTTTATTGTGAATCTCACACCTTATATTCCTACATCCAAACGAATGTGAAAGTAAAGAGTAAACTTATTGTTTCACACAAAGCAATTTTTTTCTAATTTAGTAAACCAAAATGCCAATATTGCTTCTTTTAGTAGCAAATTTTCAATTATTCATCCCTCTGCCAAAAACATGAGGAGAGCACATAATAAAAATATAGGGTGTATTTAGATATGTTCTTGTTTTTGTATTTTTGAAAACTATTCTAAAAAATTATTTTTAAATTTAAGGAAAATCAAGATTATAGGATATATTGTAAATTATGAAATATTTTATTTAATTACAAAACTGATAAATAAAATATGAAAATAAGTTTAGAAAATAATTAAAAATTATTTTTCTTTTTCTATTTTTAAGATACACATTTAAAGAATAATTTTAAAAAATAAATTCTAAAAATAAGTTATCAAATAGATTCTTTTGTTTTTAAAAATAAAAAATTATTTTTAAAAATAGAAAAAAAACAAGCCCATAATTTTTGCTATTATTAGTTATTGCAACTAGGAATTAATAGCTCAAAATATATATTTCTTGAAAGATTCATTAGCCACTTATTTGGGATCTTGAGATAGGGTAAATGCATTTAGGTTGGAAAAATAAATTTTTAGAAGTGTATAAAGATAATGTTTTACTGATCAAACCTCACAATTTCCTTGAAATCCATCCCATTATAGCTTGTTTGTAAAAAAGAAACTACAGAAATTCTAAGCTGGATTACAGAAGCATTTCATCAAATATTTAATATGCAGATTGCTTATCAATAAACTATAGAATAAATTGATATTTGCTAACATTCTGAAATTTAAGGTTAGTGATATTTTAAAGAAGCAAGTCAAGTCACAATTAGAAAGAGAAAAGTAAATTTTAGAAGGATTGCTACTAATTGTGAATTTGAGTTAATATACAAACCTAGTGTTTCTCATTATCAGTTGTTACATTCGGTAGAATTTGAAATGTTTAATAGGAAAATAACTAACTATAATAGGTTATAAATAAATTTCTTTTATGTGAGTAGATTTATAAATGAATAAGTGCGATTTAAAAATGATGATGAGATTTTTGAATGAATATTTGAGTGTAAAAAAGATTTAAAGCACTTTTTCAATTTTACCCTAAAGCCATTTTTCCTTTCATATTTTCCTACTTCACCTTATCCTTTCATTTCACCTCTAAATAGGCATTACTACCTCTCTCTCACAATCTGAAATAAGAATCAAGCCACTTCCTCCTCTTCTCTCATTATTTTCAAATTCAAGGTAAGGATTTCTGCTCTCTAATCTTTTTAATATTCTTTTATATTTTCCCTAATTAGTTTTTGCATGATCAAGGTTAGTTTAAATGAAACCCTTGGTGCTCTAACTTCCAACTCTTGATTTTAAATGTTAAGGAATAAGCCAATTCTCATTCATACCACCTATTAGCTCCTTTAATGTTGACAAATGAACACTTTAACTAATTTTGTGTGATTTTGAATAATTTCAGATAAAATAATAGTTAATATGTGATTTTGGTTGAATATGAAGTTTATGATGTTATGTCTATGATTCATGATGGATTAATTGAGAAATTTAGCTTAAAGGATGAGTTTTGTACAAATATTCCTCAAATAAACAGCATTTTTCATAGGATAATCTATAGAAATCTTTGAAATGATTAATTATGTCCAAAATTGTGCTTTTCAGACTTGCAAGTTAGTTATATCTCAAAATCTTACTTTCTGAACTCACATAATTGATTATATAATCAATTATATTCAAAGATTTGTTTTCTAGACCTACATTATCGATTATGCTTTTTAAATTTATAAATTAATTATGCTCAAACCAACTCACTATATAGGCTTACATAATTATACAATTGATTATACCTATTTATTTTTAACTTTTACTTATCCTATGAGCTCTAAGTAATATAATTCATTTTATGATTGTAATATAGCATGAATTGATAAATATGAAATGAGTATGTTAAGGCCATCTAAAGAAGTATGGTGATGTTGTAACTCATGAAAATTATGATTGGATATTGAAATAAATAAGAACGAATGCTATTGAAATAAGATACACATGGAAATGAGATGAGATAGATTAATAACTTCGTGACTCATACAATGTTTTTGGTAATTGCTTGGGAGGGATTGAGACTTATCAATTAAGGCCTTGTTCCCTTTTTGAAGCTTATCCAAGCGATCCTTGTTACTAAGTGATACAAGACAAATGCACCATGCAATATTTGTAAGAGAAAAAATTTCATGCTAGAAATTTTATTACTTGGATCTTAGTTATGATTATAATTATAAACAACAAAATACAAAATGCAAAAGTAAGAAAATTAGATGAAATACCTTAAGCCATAATAAGATTGATAGTTACAACAAATAAAATAAGATATAAAATTAGATAATACATTAGTCTTCTCTCTTCTTGCTCAAATAATACTATAATATTTGTAAAATGATGAAAGTTACACAAACTTGTATTCATGAGTGAAAAGAGAGACCAAGAGCCATTTATATATAGCTTTCATGACTTAACCTATCAAAAAGTCTTGACTCTTTACTTTCCTTTAATATTTATGAATCTAATTAATACGAGTAATTAAGTGGAAGACTTTTCATATACAAAATCATCAAATGCATTTAAGGGTATATTAATTTTGCATAATGTATATTTAATGCATATTTAATTTAAATAAATGACATTAATCTTTCATAATGGATATTTAAGACATTAATCATGCATATTTAATTTAGATAACTAACATAACTGTCATTAATTATACATAATAAATATTTAATACATATTTAATTTAGATAACTATCATTAATCCTGTATAATGAATATTTAATACATATTTAATTTAGATAATTACCATTAATCGTGCATAATAAATATTTAATGCATAATATTAATTATGCATAATGAATATTTAATGCATTTTTAATTTACATAAATGAATTTAGTCAAATATCTAAATGTAATTTATGATGATGTCTAAATTATTCTATAATATAAACTATGTCCTTTCATGTGATCATGAAGGCCACATTAAGTCTATCACAAAATCTAACATTATCTCCTCCTAGCTTCTTGAATTCCCTCATATATGCTAGCTTATCAAAAGAACTTATTATCATACCATAAGTAGCCAATTCAGCAGCTTCCATTTTGACATAAAACCTTTGCCAGTCTTCACTTGTTGGTCCTAGCATATAGGCGTCAGTGATCTCAAACTTGTCAGGCATGTGTCACAGGCTAGCGACTCTCCAACCAAAACCGTATGGCGCATGCTTGCCACTCTTAGCTAACATGTCAGCCTTCCAACATTAAACCCTCATTTGGCACGCTTGGGTAAAGATAACAGGACATTGAAGACTTATCACCCATACAACAAGTCTCATATACCACATGTTCGCACACCAATATCATATGTCGCCAAAGTATCCACACATACCAGACCATAGGATCCTTCCACACAAGAAGCCTCCATGCACTACGGACCGTAAGGAATAAATGAATAAGGAGAAGGACATTCCGTTCGCTTAGTTTATGCCTCATTCCATAGCTTTGAGTGTACAAGGGGATGGCCACAAGCTAACACATTCCATCCCTAGCGCAATGTCTAGGTGCCCCGCAGGCCCTTAGAGCACTCCACCCCCTTAAAAAGCATTTTAAGCAAAAGGCCTCTTGCGGGAAGATGTCATACTTTTTTTGAGTTATCATAAGCCCTTTTCGCTATGCTCCAGGTATCCATTCATCACGAAAATCAGCCGACACGAAGATAAAAATGTAAAGATTTCAAATATAGGCTTTTCGAATCCTGCCAAATTCTTAAACCTTTTGAAATGATCAAAATATCCCTAAACTTGGAAAAATAAAAAAATAGTACGTAAGCCGAATTGATCTCAAATTTCAGCCACATGACCCTTATAATATGTTAGATTTTTCCACTAAGTCTCTTCTTAATTCAAGTATGTTTGCCTATCGAACTGTCATAATTACCAGCTTGTGACATTCTCCCCCACTTCAAATGTTAATTCCCTCATTGGCGCCTTAATCTAACATGGCCCCGGTCTTCAGCCTACTCCGCTGAGTTACTCCCTCGACCATCTCAAAGCCTGTCTCTTTAAGCACTATGAAATGTTTCCCCCATCTCAGAGTTAGGTTGTCTATTGCCTCTACAATATAGGTACTTAGCAAAATGCATCCTCCGCAAAGTCACTTGAAAGGTTACCTCTATAGTCACCTTTCAAAGTGCCCCGACACTTTCTCTAGTGTCGTTATCCCACATAACTCTCCTAAACTCGTTATCTCTGTAACTTATTTGACGGATAATTGCCTCTACAACTAGTGCTCACTGCCTCCGCAGATTGCACAATACGCCACCTTTGCGGCTTAAGTGTATGCCAACTCTATGACTCATGATAAATGCTTAGCACTTTGAATCACCTATTAACAGGTATCTTGCATTAAGTGTCCTATACATCCGTACAAGAGATAAAACTTACACTAAATCTACACAGAGAAGGCGAACCTCACTCCCCAGTCACTCGTTCGCATTTCAGTTGATTCATTGCACTAGGCACTGCCAATTATACACCCGATCAAATCCTCTAATCCTCTCTAGATCAATGCCCTTTGGCATATCACCGGCCATCATAGCCTAACTTTGAAGTTTGATGCCTATTAACATCGTGGTCCTCATGACCACTCCTTGGCATGCATCCTCTGACGACTTCACGAGCGCATCCTCTGATGGCTCCTCCACTTCAACACGTAGAAAGGGGTTGAGCATAAAGCACCATCTACTCTATCTTTCACAGCATTGATTCTTCTAAATCTTTGTCAAGCCTTCCAGCTATAATGTTCCACTGAGCACTTAGACGATCCCTCTGGACCTCCTTAACATGATTTTGAACCATTCCCTTTAGAACGATCCGCTCATGCCCTCTAGCTATGGTCACACCTACTGGTACGACTGATGGCTTCACCCTCCAGTTCTACCAATCCTTTAGGCAATCAAGCCCTCTAGCAAGACCTAGGCTTCTCCCACTGGATTAGCCATCAATTCCCACGTCCCATTGGACGGTAGTTTACATCCATCGATGCCATTACTATGAATGAGTGCATAATCAATGTCCTGCGCACAACCGACAAGCAATATAGCCCACTTGTCACAAATGCTTAGGCCCTCCATATAAATCCTCGATCACCCAGTATGTACCATTCCCTGGCCTACTAGTTTATCGGGATAATCTAATCTCTTGCGCCCTCTGGTCAATTCTTTGGCAACGACATTGTCGAGTTTGAGAGAATGATAGCTTCGCACATACCGTATATTAAGGGACAAGCTGAATTTAAACCAATTGTGCCTACCCGATCTAGGCCCTCTGGCACAAACCGAGCTCTAATACCATCTATCACAGGCCGGCAGCTCTCTAGCCGAAACCATGTGGCGCATGCTTGCCACCCTTGGCTAACATGCTAGCCTTTCAATATTAAACATTCGTTTGGCACGCTTTGGTAAAGATAATGGGACATTGAAGACTTATCGCTTATACAACAAGTCCCATGTACCACATGTCCGCACACCAATATCGTATGTCGCCGAAGCACCCACACATACCGAACTGCAGGATTCTTCCACACAAGAAGCCTCCGTGCACTACGGACCGTAAAGGACAAATGAATAGGGAGAGGGACACTCCGTTCGCTTGATTTATGCCTCATTTCATAACTTTGAGTGTGCAGAGGGATGGCCACAAGCCAACACACTCCGTCTCTAGTTCAGTTTCAAGGCGCCCCACAGGCCCTTGGAGCACTCCACCCTCTTAAAAAGCATTTTGAGCAAAAAGCTTCTCGCAGGAAGATGACATTTTTTTCGAATTATCATAAACCTTTTTCACTATGTTCTGAGTGTCTATTCATCATAAAAATCAGCCGACATGAAGATAAAAATGTGAGGATTCCAAATATGGGCTTTTCGAACCCCGCCGGATTTTCAAACCCCGTCGGATTTTCAAACCTTCTGAAATGATCAAAATACTCCCAAACTTGAAAAAATCGGGAAAAATAGTACGCAATTTGGATTGATCTCAAATTTTAGCCACAGGACTCTCATAATATGTTAGATTTTTTCACCAAGTCTTGTCTTAATTCAAGCATGTTTGTATGTCAAACTATTACAACTACCAGCTTGTGACACATGCCAGGTAAATCAAAGTGCTCAGATTCTGAAGTTGTGGTTTCAAGAAAATTTCTATCGACAATCCTGTTGTGAGCACGAGAGACCGATCAAGCAACTCGCCCTTAAAAGGAAATCATGGGAATATTGAATTTGCTAGCGATGTGGGATGTAGATGGCAACATCGTACCAGAGGTTTTAACTCTTTGAATACTTTTTCTACGGGTTGTTGTAGATTACTTGCTACGTTTAAGAAATTCAACACCATATCCAGCGAAGGCAATGCAGCAGCCTCTTGCTGTGGGAATTGGACTTGAATTAACATCATTTGAAATCCTGACTTGGAAGCAAGAGGAAAAGCTACTGTGAAACGAGTTGGCATTACGTTGTGTTGTGACAATTGTAACGATTGCACCGTGTCGTGCGAATATCTTGGCAATGTCTATCATGGGAATCATGTGGCCTTGGGCCATTAGAGGAAACAAAACAAAGTGAGGTAGGGGAGCTTCAGAAGCCATTTCAATAGGGAATAGATAAGTTGTAATTTGTGAGATCTCTTCTTTGTTTGCTCCAATACAATTCATACAAGATTGAGAGTAAACAAGGGTGAGGAAGAATATATAGGAGAGAGGTTAAGAAGAAGAAAGGAAAGATTGGAAAATTTTAGTACTAATTTGTAAATTGTTATATATTAGTGGTGTTAAATTCCCAAGACACTAGTTTTTAATTTGTAAATTGTTTCATACAAGTGGAGTTAAATTCAAAAAAAAAATTTAAAAGATTGAGACACACTAATTTGTAATTTGTAAATTGTTATATATGTGGTGCCATAACCCCTAAATGAAAGATTATAAGAGACACACACTAATTCTTGGAGAGGTATATTGATTTAAAATCAAGAAATATGTCAATCTATAATCAAGAAAAATATTGTTTACTGATCAAAAGACATCAATTTATGATTCATAAATATATTAGTTCATAGTCAAGAGATATTAATTGATGATTATAAAAAAAAAATCATTTTTGGCATATCATACTATTGAATTTGAACTGAGAAGGTAAAACTAGACTTAATTAAAATGCTTAATCATTAGATTATAATGAGCACTTTAATGATGTAATAGTATATAATATTATTTTACTTCCCCTCGTGTTTGGAATCCAAACTCGAGAATTTATACGCATATGCGTTAAGTGAATTAACACTCATGGTTGCTGAAAAAAAATTAAGATCTAACATGAAAGAGAATTGTGAAATTTAAGGCAGCCCGCGGGTCAACGAAGGCCCAGGCAACGTGCTGTTTGAAAAGCTCGATTTGATCCATGGATTGGTTTGGAGGATGTCGTGTTTGAGATATACCACCCAAGGGATGAAATAATTTACTTGAAAAGAAATTTAAAACTTCTTTATATAACTACATAATATTAATATATAATTTTAAAAAATTTAAAGAATCAAGACCTTATGTCTTTTAAAGCCTCCGCCTCGGCCCCGACTTTGATGAACGATGATTTTCCTTCTAATGTCATTTACTTGAGGTGGACGAATATGTTACAGATTTTGCGCAACTTCTATTGCGGAGATGAAATATGACGCTTGGCTTTCAACTTTTTAAATGTTAACATCAACTTTTGAAATTTCTATGTCCCTCTTTTCCACCTCATTAATTTTTTGTGATTTCGAATTTCTTTGTTACACGTATGTAACAGGTGGAGTGTCAGTTCGGCTTTTCTAACTCAATCATTTGACATAGGTCATCTTTCTTACTAATCTATCAACGATGAAATATTTTAGATAGGACAGGATAAATTGAAATTTTAAAAGAGTAAAAATATAATTTACAAGTTCTAGTACTAAAACTATTTTGCTTTAACAGCAATAAAAACGATTAAAATAGTAGTGAGGCTACAAATTGATGTAGGTTAATACACGACACCTGCTACGCGCACAGAGCACGAGTATAGATATTCGAATGTCATCTAAACGAATAAATTGATATGCAAAAGCATACATTAACAACAGCACTTAATGTACATTAATTAGGATAAATTACAAACTTCACCCCAAGAAAACATGAAAGGAGTAAGAAGTTGAAACGAAATGTAGTGAAAAAAATCATGCACCAAAGGCTGTACATAAAATTTACCCTTTCCTAAAGGACCCTCACATGGAACCTGCAGATTTGTACACCAAACCGGTCTTTTCTTTGTCGGAAACAGATCCTCAAGAGCCTGACTAAAGATTCTTATAATTAATTATTGGTGATTCTTGGTAGGCTATGAATCATGGTTCCTCTCAGAGTTTCTTCGTGCCGAGTCTGCGCGATCAAGACGTGCTGCTCTCCATGAAGATGAATTGGAGGACTTGAGCAGCAACCCCAGAGCAGCAGAACATGTTGCTCTAACAACTGCATCCGGTGATCGGCTCAATTTACTCACCAGCAACCCGAATACCTGAAGGATGCCAACACATTTGTGAAACTTCAGTTTTTAGCAGTAATGCATAAAATACAATTACAAGTATATCTGAGGAAAACCTGTGTATGGTAAAGAGCTAAAATATGCTGATCTTCTGATAGAGATAGCATGCTGCTGGCAAAATATATAGCATTTGCTTGAATTAGTGGCCACGGTGCATCAACAGCCTGCTCCATCAGAAATATAATGGCAAGTTAAGTATAACCTCAAATTTAAACAAATGGTATCACAGTAGAATAGTCTGTTGTCGTTATATGCATTCATTCTATATAATTTGTGGGTTGTTAGAACTTGAGAAATTAAAGAGATGTCCACAATTTAGAGCTAAAAAAAGGAAGCTAATAGTGTGGGACCATAAATCAGTGGACAATAAAGCCCCTTGATTAGCCTGACCCTATTCCCGTCAGTCAATGAATATAGCAAAATATCATGTTATAGCAAATGCATGCATGTCCCATAGCAATCAATTAGTTTTGAGGCTGCATAAACTCATTTGAACATGAGTTTTTTGTCAAATGATAACCTGCACAGTTGATGCCATGTAATTATCAACCCTTGAGGGAAGATGTTGAGTGAGTTGCTTTGCAATGTCTCTAAGGAAGTCCTCATAATCACTTCTGAAAACACAACAGGAATCAAGGTAATATATTAACTGTTAGAAGAAAAGATCTAAACATATTTAAAAGATTAAGCCATTTTGAGACCTGTGAAGCCATACCTATGATCAGAGAGGAAAGTGTGCGCGCTCAACAGGGTATGCAATCCTTCGATCTCCATCACAGGACAAAGCTGTTTCAGTGTAACCTGGCAATAATTTAAATACAAAATATATCATGTCCGAAGTTTCTCTAAGAGTCAACTATCAAAGAAATATCAAGAGGACTTAGTAGCTAATTACCCGACAGGCCTGTCGTACGCTAACATCTTCATCATGAAGATGCAAAACAAGGCGAGGAACGGCAATATGTACCTTAACAATCATCAGCATAAAATGAGCCATCTGGCATAATAAAAGCCATCTATGATGACAACCACCAGCTCAGCTTGGCAAAACCATGGAATTGGTAAGATACACAAAATGATATGACACAATTTCTTTTGAGTAGAAAGGATAGATGTTCCAAT
Source organism: Sindora glabra (assembly GCA_020226215.1). NCBI lineage: Eukaryota > Viridiplantae > Streptophyta > Magnoliopsida > Fabales > Fabaceae > Sindora > Sindora glabra. The sequence goes on from CM035233.1 coordinate 63,121,110, forward strand.
TACACTAAGCAACATACCTGCTCAAGAAATGCCTCTTTTTGTGCTCTAATTCCATAGTTGCTCAGAGCTCCAAACGCTGCAAAAGAACTGGCCCGCATCTTCGCATTCACACTTGTCTATTTTTACATATTTATAATGTTAGTTGAAGTTATCAGGAAGTTGCAAGAACATCCCAAACAAGATTTATAAATTGAAAATCTGCTTCAATTCTGGTATGATACACATGCAATGAAATGCTACTTTTAACCATGGCATGGTGCACATTGCTGCTAAGATAGAAACACATCAAATATTATAACCTTGCAGCTTAAATTATCTCAGATATCTACGATCACTCTGATATATAAGGAATCAGTCATGAAGCCACAGTGATCATAATCCAGAACAGAAAACCTAGAAAGTTGCTATCTTTTACTGTATTCTTTTTATTTTTTTATTTTTTACAAAACCATGAACTTTTTATTCGGGCAGTATAGGTCACGTTATCATGATACAGGAAAAGAACTGCACTACAAGAGTCCCAGTAAGATTGCCAGAGGAAAAATGGAAATGATTAAGCTTTCCATATGAAAATACACTAATTGCTTTTAAAAATAAAATTGTAATATCTCACATCAGAACTTTATAAATCCAGACTGCATAATAACTTTTGAGCTGCACTGGTTAGGCATCAAAGGTAAACTGATCTGAGCTTCCAGAAATCCAAGAATCATAATTTGCATAAAGAATAGTGCAAGCCATTATTTCAGTAGTAGTGTTAAACTAGTCAAAATAAACTTAGTTCATGAACTCATCTGCAGCAGCAATGGCAAAGGCAGATAATAATATATGAAAATAACTTCAGAAATGTCTCATATTAAACCACAGAACAAGGCTCCTTCAAATTTCAAAATACTTACCACTTTCTCAATTATAAGTTAATAATTAATACCTGCAGAATTTTAGACAATTATCCACACTTTTCCCTTAATTCTTAAAATTTTCTTTGGACAAAACAATTATTAATCACATTTTTTTCAACAAATAAATCAAACAATGAAAAAAATAAATAAATGTAAAATAATCTCGCATGCATGGTGCTAAGCTCGAAATAACAAAGCAGTTATTCAATAGCCTGTCTATCAGGGCATACTGTCAGATGAATCATCATACTAATGTTAAGAATCAATTAAAATCTGGGTGAGACGCTGAAGAGTAAAAGTAACTCACTTGAAGATTTCGTAGCCGCAGCGAGAGAGTGAGCAAAATAGGTTCAACTGCATCATCAGGCGAAGCCTCAAGGATCTTCAAGGACAGGTAGAAAAGAATATTAAAGAACTGAATTTACACATACACATACAAAACATTTACAAATACACAGACATGAAAGAACTTTACCATCAGTAAGCAAGATACAGCAGTTAATTGCACAGATTCATCAGCATCATCCAGCAAAGCCAGTATAACACCCAAGACTTGGATTGTATATTTCAGAATATGAATAGATGGAATCTGCAATTTCAACATTTGTAGAAGTCAACTCATCAGAGGGAACATGAGGGGTGGGTTCATATGTATATGATATCTTCCCCAGAATGGGGAATCTAACTTAAAACATATATAAGGACAGTTTTGCAAGACATATGCATGCATGTCTCTCTCTGATTCTCAATATGCTTACTAATCAAATAAATAAGCTTGTCCTATTGAAAAAACTCATACTGCTCAATTTTTTATATGTTTAATGATATGCATGTTAAATGAAAACTGTGTTGCAAAGAATGATAGATGTCTCAAGAATATATGCAGATGCAATCATATAGGTGTGCTTGTACTGACATTGCCAAGTATTATGAAAAAACTATTGGATTTAGGTAACAGAATGGGATCTGTTCTTTGATCTTCTCTTATATCAAAGAGGTCCCTTCTGATTTAAAGCTTAGGTCCACTTAGAGAACTAACTGAGCATCTGGATCACACTTAATCAAGCACCATTCAGGAAAGATGATTGTTAAAATCAAGAGTCGACAACAGGCAAGCATGTTGAGACCTTGCAACTATTTGATATAATTACTGAAACTAAAAATGACAGAATTCATGGTTACATGACAAAGTATCATATTCAAGCAGAAGCAGGAGACCTGCACTAGGCCTCTCAAACATAAACGCCGGACCGTTGAATAATCATCTGATACATGTCGACATAAAACCTCAACCATTTGCTCCAAAAGGGAACCAAGTCCAGCGCTGTATCCAGTGATGGGAACCAACAAAATGTTTAGAAAATAATATAATTATAAAACAAATGGTAATTAAATATTGATAATAGCACATCAAAACCTATTAAGTAGCAAAACCTAAATGATAAACAATATAATTAAAACCTTACCAAAAGAAAAAAAAAATCCAAATGCTCTTAATAGCATCATATCTGAACCAGAAACTTAATTGTTTATAAGTAGTTATCTAACATGATTAAAAAAATATGATTATCCTTATACTATACATTCATCCTTAAAGCTCAGGCAAAGCAGAAAGAAGTGGGTACGAACCCAGCTATTGCTTAAATTAAACAGAGGCAATATCTTTGCATCTGGTAACCCTTTTGAATAATCACTTGAAAATACATGCCAACATATTGACCACCTCTGTCATACAAATAAGGACACTCTCCACCCATTATGCGAAAATAACATCAAAATTAGACATAGCCGATATTTCTATCAACATCATCATCATCCTTGAGCATGTATTTTTTCTGTCAAATAGATATGAACAATGCAACTACTACAGAGGTGAAAGGCAATATTTCCAAATTATGTAGAAACAATCAACAATATTTAAAAATAGTTTCAAAACAAACTAGAGGCACCATGTTAACAGTTATTCTATACACACCTATATCGTACAAACTCTGATAATGCTGCAGCTGCAGCTTCTCGTTGATATTTCTGAGGTCGATCCAATGACTTTGACAAAAATAGACAAATATTTTGTACCTATGGTTTCATCAAACAAGAAACAACAAACCGTTATGTTCATGAAACAAACATAGCTAGAAATAATGGAAAAGTTATAAATAGGAGTCTAAAGTGAATACTTCAGGAGCAGTACTGCTCATAATCTATCATGCAATATTAACTCAACCACTTGCAAGGAAGCTAATTTATCTCAAATAGTACACTTCTTTCTATTTAAAAATTGGAAATCTTAAAGCAGGTTAAACAAGCCAGTTAAGTTCTGAAGCAACAAGCTTAAAAAAGGTGCTCCAAAAGGGAGATAATTGGGTCTGAAGGTGGCTTTAATGAAACAACCAATACTAGAACTTTAGTGGTATAATTAAATTCAAACAGAGATTCATCCTTGAAAATCATCCATTTCTCACTAAATATCAGTGGTGAGGGTGAGATAAAGGGAAGAATCAACTGGCATAGGAGAAATATGGTCACAAAGGAGATGATAAAACTAGTAAGCAAAAGTTCTCTAACAGGTTTAAAATCACAAATATGTCAATATTCAAGCAAAACAACCATAACAAAAATTAATACAATTAGATATATTATATAAAGTAAAAAAAATTTCATCAATCAATCAAGAAAAATTAAATTTTTTAATCAACATCAAAAATTAAAATTAATAAAATAGATATTAATCATTTAATTAACATCAAAAATATGAAAAATTCATTTAATCAACATAATTAGATAACATATATAATATAATTAAATACAATAAGATAATAAAAATAATATTATATAATTATATAAATATAAAAAATTAAAGAGTAAGATAATAATAAAGTAACAAACAGATATAAATACATATATAATATAAAATCTAAAAAGTTATAAATATCTATATAAAATATGAAATAGATATAAATTATTAAATATATATATAAAATTTAAAAGCCTAAAACAAAACAAATAATAGAATGTTCTTCTGCTTCGTGTTTTACCCCATGGCATTACTAATAAGACAAAGGAAAAGGAAAATAACAAAACAAATCAACTATCAAGCTGAGAGACCTTTATAATAATCATGTCATATATATCAAATGATCTCCAAAACATATTATTAGCAGAACAATCCAATGGACCTATCCAATCCCAAGCCAAATAGATGGCAAAAACTGATCCGCATATGTATTGCAGCCTACCCCAAGCAAATGGTGCACATAGCTGCAACCGACACAAACAAAGAATTTTACCCTTCCTCCTAGAATCCCCCAACTGGATTAATTTGTTAGATAACAGCTGGCTAACTCACTGAGCCACTGCCAACAGATGATGCTGGACAATCCGTTCCACAAAACCCAAGAGAGTCAAACATATAAAGATAAATGATTGAGAGAACATCATTGCAATAATATAACTACTAAATCTGTTAGTAAATAAAGTATATTAGTTTCTTATAGGCTAAAATACATGGGCTATGGGTACTGAGACACATCGGTTATAATCCTATATCTTGTAACCCAATATTTTATTATAAATAGACATTGCCTACCTCAACTAAGGTCATGGCTTCACAAATCTTTCTTCTTCTAACATGGTATCTAGAGTAAAAAAAAAACTCTCAAACCTAAACACATCTCTAAACCTATAAAACACTTTTTTTCCTCCCACCCCCTTTCCTTCTTTTCCCTTTTTACATGTGACTAGGTCACAAAAAATTTGGTAGCAACTTAAGAATTGCATATTTGGAAGAAAAATAAGGGGACCCAGATCTCTCTAGTGCTGTTACTGTGCATAGGATTGCTAATTGCACACCGTGAATAGTGTCAGTGCCTCTATTTGAAGTGATTGACAGATGACAGGTGGTCTGTTTTTAGATTTGGGCAGATTGGAAACAGGATCAGCAGCTGGTGAACACCACTGGGCAGTGCATGAGCAACACGCGCTCACTGTCAGACCATGCGTGAGCACCACATGGAGAACTCTTTGCCAGCGCATGAATAACCTGCCAGCGGCACACCTCCTCCTGCAACCTCATATTTGTGAATCACACCTCCTTGTGTGATTGAATCGGTAATTTGAGCATTCTAGTTGCGATTTTTTGAATTTATTTGATTTTTCTGCTGCTGTTGTCCAATTAAATTGTTGCTATGATGATGGAAACAAATAAATCAGGTTCTGTTTTGGGTGAGAAAAATACCCAGAATAATGATTTAAAATCCCTCTACTCTAATTTAATTTCTACTGCTGCAAAAATTACTAATCAGAAACTTAATGCTAATAGATGCGAATATCTTGCATAGAAAAAATCCAGTGAGTATTTCTTTGAGGATGTTGGCAGATTTGATCACCTGACTATTGATCCACCTGCTAACAATATGAAAATTGAAAACTCAATAGATTATAGAGGACCAGCAACTATTTGTTCTAATAAGCAATATTTTGGAGAAGGATGTAGAAAATAATTATGTATATTGCTAGACTGTCAAAGATTTGTGAACATTTCTTGAATCTTTTTTTTTAAGTAAAGATAATTTAAGTCCCATTTATAACTTATGTGTAGCTTTGTTCTAGCAAAATGTGCAAGAAAAAACTCTCTCTCAAATTTATACCAAGTGAAACATTATTTATGAATAATAAGACAATCTCCTTCCCATTATTGAAAATGTCAAAGTAGTGTGTACTCAATGAGAACAATTAGCTGCTTTATCTCTTCTCGTGAATTTACTTACTAAGCTCAATCCTATTCACCAATAGATTTTATTTAGCTCTGAACAATTAACTCGACAATCTATTTTTTATCCCATTCTTCGAGCAGCTTGAGAGCTGCCATCAACTTTCCCATCTACCTCTTTAGTTGACTCCTTTACTTTCGTAAGTTCTAGTACTGGAGAGGGTTATAGTGATGGTAGAAGAGGTAAAGGTAGAGGTCATAATTCGTCCAATAGTGATATTTGTTTTTATTGTAAAGAGTCAGGTCATATAAAGAAAACTTATCTTAAGTTAGTTGGACGATATATACCACCATCTCAATTTCAATACACTGCTCTTTTAGCACTTCTGTACTAGAATCTGAGCACATAACTTTGACTAAGAATGAATATAATCGTTTGATTTAGCTCCAACTTTCATAACCACCACCAATCTTACAACAGCCACTATCCACTCAATCTTACTGCTACTCTAATTCAAATAAGTAATCCTACTACATGTCTTTCCCATCTCAAGTCTAAATGGATAATTGATTTTGGGGTCACTAATGATATGATGGAAGATACAAATATCTTTTCTTCTTTTTCATCCTTATCTTCTTTTGTCACTTTAGCTAATAGGTCAATTGCTTTTATTATTAGAAGTGGTACGGCCAATATTACTTTTGATATTTCTTTAACTAATATTTTGTATTGTCCTAAATTTCCATTCAACTTACTTTCGGTTAACCAAATTACACATACTTATAACTATGGTGTTTCTTGTTCCTTGATTATTGTATTTTCAAGATCTTTCAACAAAAATAATTTTTGGTAGAGGACACAAATCTAGTAGACTATATATACCAGATGGTAATTTTCCTCAACCTACTCCTCCATCTATTGCTACTGCTGCCACCATTACTTTAGATTAGTTACATTGCCAATTGAGTTTCATTTCAAATTTTAATGGTGATTCGTGTTAATTTGTCAAATAACATCATCAGTTTTATATTTCTAGAGTCAATAAATAAGTTGCATCCCCTTTTAAGTTATTGCATTCTAATGTTTAAGGTCTTTGTCTAGTTATGTCCAAACTTGGTTATAATCATTTTCTTACATTCGTTAACAATTATTCAAGAACTACTTGACATTACTTAATGAAGAATCAATTTAAGTTATTTAATATTTTTCGTGCTTTTTATGCTGAAATTATGAATCATTTTCATACTTCTATCAAATATTTGCACAATGATGATGTTAAACTATACTTTTCTACCTAATTCTTTTTACGTTTATTCAAGCATAGTATTATACATCAATCTTTTTGTGTGGTTACCCCACAACAAAATGAAATAACCGAATGAAAAAATCATTTAATGGAGGTTTCACACATACTTCTATTTTAGATGAAAGTCCCTATAATGTTTTGGGCAAAAGTTGTTTCCACAACTTCTTTTTTAATCCATAAAATGTCTTCTTTAGTTATTGATGGTAAGGCACCATATTCTCTTTTGTTTCCTTCTCAAATATTATTTCATCTTGTTCCCCACATCTTTGATTGCACTTATTTTGTTCATGATTATCGATCGCAAGTTTCTAAATTAGATCATCAATCTCTAAAATGTGTTTTTCTTAGGTATCCTAATTTGAGACATTATATTATATCCTTTGCTGTTACATTTTTTTGAATCAGTTCTTTTATTTGATTCTTTTACAAATCCATTACTTGAGTTTAAATCTGTTGATAATTATTTCTTTGTGTATACTACTACTTCTCAGGACTCCACTCCCCAACTACTTCCCCCTCCTATTAAATTTGTTTATTCTTGCAGAAAATAGGTTCCTACAATAACAGCACCATCATTAACTTCGTTTCCTCTATCAATAGCTTCTTCCTCAAAAGATCCATCTCCTCCATTCTCCGATCTTAATGTTCCTATTGCTTTCAGTAAAGGTACTTGTAGTTGCACCCCAAAAAATATCCTTCCTACATCTCATCCTATCTCTAATTTTATATCATATTTCACCTCACCTATGTCTTCCCAATATTTTATTATTTCTCTGGATCATACTACTATTTCTAAAACTGTTTCAAAGGCTCTTTCTCATAATGGATGGCATGTTGCTATAAGTGAAAAGATGGAAGTTTTTGAAAATAACAATACTTGGGAACTTGAACCCTTGTCAAGTGATAAAAAAACCCATTGGATGCAAGTGGGTATATAAAGTCAAAGTTAAACTAGATAATTCTATTGCTCCACTGAAAGCTCGATTGGTAGCTGAAGGTTATGCACAAACTTATGGTATTGAATACTCAGAAACTCTCTCCTATTGCTAAAATAACATTTGTTCGCATATTTCTTTTTCTAACTATCTCTCAATACTAGCCTTTTCACCAATTTGATACTAAAAATGTTTTTCTTCATGGTGATTTTTGTGAATAAGTCTATATGAAGTAATCTCTTGGCTATGTTGCTCGAGGGAGAAAGGAAAGGTGTCTCGACTAAAAAAATCTTTATATGGCCTAAAACAATTTCCTCAAGTATGATTTGGCAGATTAAGTGATGTTATAATAGAGTTTGGTATAAAAAAGAATAATCATGATAGTGTTCTACAAACATTCTAAATCTGGGTGTATTTTTCTTGTTATTTACGTTGATGATATTGTAATTACCGACAGTGATTAAGTGAATTTCAAAATTAAAGAACTTTCTTCAATCGAAATTTCAAACTAAGGACTTAGGGCCACTTTGTTATTTCCATGATGTTGAAATTGTTCAAAGTAAAAAGGAAATTTTTATTTCACAAAGGAAATATATTCTTAATCTTTTGAAGAAAACTAAGTTGCTTGATTCAAAACCATATAACATCCCTATGATTTCAAATATTAAACTTGAATTGGAAAAGGGAGAACTACTAGAAGATCCAAAACATTACAAAAGGTTAATAGGCAAATTAAACTATCTTGCTATTACAAGACCTAATATTATTTTTCCAGTGAATGTAGTAAGTTAATTTTTGAATTACCAAGAATCTCTCATTAAGATGGAATTATACATATCTTAAAATATCTAAAAAAGGCACCCAAGTGTGAAATATTATTTCAGGATCATGCTCATTGTAAAATTAAAGGTTTTTCTAATGCTGATTAGGGAGGATGTCCTATTGATAGAATGTTTACTTTGGGATATTATGTGTTTTGTTGGTAGAAATATTGTATCTTAGAAAACCAAGAAACAAGCAGTGGTATCTTGATCTAGTGCAAAGTCTGAATATTGAACCATAGCTCATGTTACTACTAAACTTGTATAACTTTCTTATTTGCTTAGTCAACTCAGGATTACTTCACTTGGAGCCATGCAACTAAAGTGTGATGATAGAGCCGCCACTCATATTGCGACAAATCCCGTATTTCATGAATGGACCAAGCATGTAGAAGTTGATCATCACTTTGTTAAACAAAAACATTAGGAAAATGTTAAAGATCTTAGACATATAAAAACTAGAGAACAACTTACTGATTTGTTTATTAAGGCTCTTCTTGAAAAACAGATTGATGATATTTGTAACAAGCTGGGCATATTTCATATCCATGCTCCAACTTGAGGAGGAAAGTATATCAGTTTCTTATAGGCTAAGACACATGGAATATGGGCTTATATCTTGTAACCCTATATTTTATTTTAAATAGACATTGCCTACCTCAATTGAGGTCATAGCTTCACAATTCTTTCTTTTCTTCTAACAAAATCTTTAGCTTATATATTGCTCAGCAGTTAATCAATAACTCATGACCCTCAACAGAGGAGTTAGTCTCCAAAATGACTTTGCATTACTGAAATATCCTTGCACTTGTTCTCCAGATAATTCTAAAGTGGAAAACTGTACATTTTTTCATCAAATGAAAAGTAACACAAAATCATAAATCCATAATTCATCCAATGTATAAATAAGCAGAAGCTACTGCAATAGCTTATCGGCATACTTCTCAGGCATGCTAATATAAAATATGCATTCACCTACTAGATAGATCATTGATTACAGATTTGTCTAACAGCATTAAAATATCACTTCAAATCATAGTGTACCTCTTTTGGCCTCTTGATAGATATGCATCCTGCTATGTCTCCAATGAGACTGATCCACCTCTCATTTTCAGAAAGGTCTCCACCTCTAACCAAAATCTGAATTAAAAAATGTTCATATTCTCTCCATTCTCAGTTATATCTTATATTCCATAAGAGGAAGAATCTAATGTGGTTACCTTGCCCATTTCAAGGTCACCAACACATTCACAGAATGCCTGGAATGCAGTGAGAAGATCCCTGCACCATTAACGAAACAAAGAAATTAAGTTCACAAATGATGCTGTGTATATGCATGCTTTTTGTGAAACAATTATGGCAGGGTTTTTGTGCAGTTAGCGTTATTTTTTATGGGTTTTGATTTAAAACAGGAGAAGTTTTGAAACTGCTTTATCCAGCTAATTCATCTTTCATGTACTGGCCCATCATTGTAGTCTTTACACATGATACTTGGTGTTACAGTTGAATTGGAATCTTTAAGTGAACTTATCAAAGACACTGCTATTTTACAAATTACTATATTTCAAAATTTCAGTTTATAAGTGTTACTTAAATAAATTAAATAATAAATATACCTTTTATGCAGGAAACTTACCGCAATGGTTCATGTTGACCAGAGTTAACTTGAGCATGACAACTTCCAAGTTGCAGCGTAAGCTCAGAAAGAACAGAAGCATAATTTCTTTCAACAGCCCCTTTTCCAACTTTTCCCCCACCTCTGCACCAATAAAAGAGGCTTGGAAAACTGTTGGACCATACCATCATATAGCTAAAACTCAGAAAGCATGACCTAAAATATGTACCTGAAGAAAGCAGTGAGAGCAAAAATTGCAGCTTGAAGCATGCCATCCTCTGTCTGACTGTCAACATAATGACTCTCCTCAACTCTGTCAACATCACCTTTAAGCCAAGGTGTCTGGCTAAGGACAGAGACCACATGTTCTAGGAACAAATTTGACAACACTGAGTGCTGAGAAAATGCCTGCAAAGAAAATAGAATCAATCCATTGTCATAAGTGCATTTTTCTAACTTGTTTTATCACAATTGGAGAAAAGAAGGGAGTTAAAGGCATTGGATGAGACTTACATAGAATGCATCCTGCATAGGCCAGCCACCACGCAGCCTGGTAACATCCTTTGTGATTATATCCTTTCCAGCAGTAGTCAGGACTTCATCAAAAACAATTTTTGGACTGGTGCTTTCAGCCAAAGAAGAAATCTTCGAACGAGTAAAGGATAAATCCAGTCTAGGCAGCTTGAAACTATGCATACATACATACATACATACATACATACATACATACATACATACATACATACATACATACATATATATATATATATATATATATATATATATATATATATATAAAATGCGGGGGATTATAAACTACAAAGTTAGTCCAACAGGTTAATAATGACAAAAGACATTCAACAAAAAATATGCCTTCCACAAAGGTATCAAAATTAAAATTAAAAGAAAAAGGGATACAGCGCCAAGAGTTTCCACACGCAAATGCTTATCAGTTACATGAACAGTGGCAGAGATCAATGATTGGGTTGTCCTGTAAGCATATAAGTTATCTATCACCCTAAGTAGCCATCAATAATTTCTAAGTAGAAGAATATTCAAAGGTTCCCTTTTTCCTGTGATATAACAATAGCATAGAAAGTGTGCTCAAAACCTTGAGATATCGATGTCACTTAGCTCATTCCCTCTTTTGGTAACAAACTCAATAACAGCTAGAATAGCCCCTTCAGCTGACTGCTTGATCTTATCACATATAGCTACTGAACAACCATGTAGTGTAGCTACCAACTGCAGGTTTTATCAACCAATTTGTCAAACAAACAAACAAATAAAAGGAAGCAAAGAAGGGAAGCAAGGAAAGACAAGTGCCTCGTCCTTTGTCAACAGACTGCAGAGGGAGGACATAATTCGGTTGAAAACCTCAGATGGATCAATAGAAGTATCCTGAAAATATATAAGAGTAAAACGAAGATCTTTGGTATTAGTTTTTCTCTTATGCAACTATAAGATGACAAGAAAGATCCAAAGAGAAAAAAAGGAAGCACGGTAATAAGTGGCCAATGAACTTACATTCCTCAATATGGCTATTACGTCCTCAAGAGAAGACAAAGCACTGTAGGACTTTTCAATATCTTCAGTTGATACAGAAGAAGCTGCAGGCCTTGGCAGTGCAAGAGAGATACTGAAGAGCTGATCAAGAATCTGGCCAATTAAAAAGGAAAAGAAAAATATGATAGAACAAGACAAATATATGTCTGAGTTAACAGAGTAACCCCAGAGAACATACATTGATTATTACATATAATATACCATCAATTAGCAAGTACTTCAGAAGAGGTTGTTAACTTGTTTCATAAAATAGACATTTCAGTCACTTACTTGAGCAGATATTTTTCTAACTTCAGAATTTGTGTCTACACAACGTGGGAGATACATTATTACCCTATCTCCCAGACATAAAGCTTCACGACTCGGCAATACAAATGCAGCTGGCAGTTGAAAAGGAATTAAAATTATATTAGATAAAAAAAAATGAAATTATCTTCTGGAACATACTTACAGGGTAGCTTTGAATAATTCCCATATGAAGTGCGGTCAATTTGCTTGTTATGTGTGCAACTCCCATGACAGCCCAATGCACAAAACCCACCAAGACAAACCATCCGAAATTTGAGAAGCATCTCATGAACTGCAAGACAACCTCTTTTTCTCTGATACTCAACAGACGAAGAAACAAATTGATCAATTTGCCTCAAGATATACAATAGCAGCTCTGCACGACTTCTTCCATCTTCCCCACTAAATTTTCATGTTAATGATAATCAGTTAAAGTTCAGGGAAAAGAAAAGAAGAACTTCGCAGACAAAGGTTGGTGCAATATTTAAGTTTAACATCAGTGGAATGGATATTTGCATGTGAGAGAGTCGCGTGTGTTTGTGACAATGAGAAGGAGGGAGGGAGGCATGGAGAGAGACAAAGATCTTATGCTCCTGTGGATGCAGCAGGCAAGCTCAGGATGCAACCAAATGCAACATATTCAACAGGACAGAAAAATAATCAGAAGAACTCTTGTGCACCTTGTGAGAAGAATTGCACATAAAAGAGTGATCAGGTTGTCTATAAGGGGATTGACAACATCTATTGGATCATTTAGTATAGCAAAGAACCCTAATGTGGCCTGTCAGATTCATCAAAAAAAACTCAGAAGATTGAATCATTGCCACTGATGCGTTCCTGAAATTAAATGGAAGTCCATACCTTCATAACATGGTTTCTAGTTTCAACTGTTAGCTTTGGCTCCACAGATACCAATGTAGTGCAGGCACTTATAGCAAGGGCCTACATAATATCATACACAGAAGAAAGCTTATCTTTAACATCTCCACACGAAGAAGGCTTAACTTTAGAATAAATCTCCACTCTCAGAGGAATAAACATTTAACATCTTACATACCTGAGTGCGCAAAAGTTCATTATAATCAGCAAACCCATCATCATCATCTCGGCCCATCAATGTTAATATATAATCAAGCAACTGGTCCCTTCTTTTCAAAGGAAATGATGCACCACTTTCAGCAGCGTTAATGACAGCATTCCCTACACAATCACAATAATTTCATCATGTTCACAAAAGACCAGCAATAGTTCAATTGATTATCAAAGAACTTTTGTGTAATTTTTCATCTGTGAGATGAAAAATACCAGCAACTTAACCACTGCCCATTTGTTACATGTACAGATGAAATCCATATGGAAGTTGTTCAACCATACATAAGCACCCCTTCAACCTAAATCTAATACTACTCTGATATAGTAATGCAGAGTCCACAACTTGAGCAACAACCATCTTTAGCAGCAACAGGCATAGAACAGGACTAAAAGCAATGACTAGTACATTGAAATTGGCACTAACATTGTTAAATCAAACTAAAAATTATCCACAGAAACTTGAGCACAGAAATATTATACTTGAGAGTTCTAAAAGGGACATCTATAATACTAAGAAAATCTTATGACTCCTACTGCTTTAACTATAATTTAACAAAATTCATGTCATTTTTGTAATCAGCAATTTTGCTATCCAAGCATAGAATTCCCTCTATCTTCCAGAAGAAAATTTGTGTTCTGTTAATAACAGAAAAGAAAATAATTTTGTAAGATGAAGAGCCATCTAGGACGGTGCTCGGTTTGCTATCATATGGTGCACATGGTTAGAAAGAAGTTCTGAAACTTTTAGACAACATGCCCAGTAAAGTCTTCTCTAGTGGGATAGGTTCATGTTTGTAGCCTCTCTTTGGCATAAAGCTGCCATTTGTTGAGTCTTTCAGATTTGCACAGAAATAGCAGCAACTACAACATGAATAAGAATATTAATGATTATCACTGGCAACAAATTAAAATAGATAGTTACAGACCTAATAAATCAATTGCTGTGATGACAGCCTGCTTTGCTCTTGGGTGACGAACATGAAGAAGACGTGAAAGCATATTGGTCCCCTGCAGGGATACAAGTAAAACTTAAATGAACAAAACAGCATAACAAGTTACACAATTCACATGTTTATAGACATAAAGCAATTTCAAAATATGATTTTAACAAGGAAGGATATTATTCTTCATTGAATATGATCACCCTTCCCAATGAGTATAATAGTGGAAATGGAAGAGAATTATCTGTTCCACTATGTGTGTGTGGGTACACAGGGAAGAAGACAATCATAAGGCAAGTTTGAGTAATGAAAAATATAGACAAGAAGCACATATGTATAAAATGAATTCATTAAGTATATTTATTTGCTCTGTCTCTTTCATTTTCATGGAGAGGGCTTATAAATCCAATATATCAGCTAATAAGCCTAAACTGTCTGTATAAATAACCAAACAAATCATAGGTAAAATGGTGGATGCACATCTCTAAGATAGCCAAATGAATTCATTGGTGCAGCAGAGGCCACATATTTATATCTGTTCTCTCTCTCTTTTAATATAACAAAAGAAATTCTATTATATTACCAAAATAATCATTATTGTTGAACGGTCAAAATCCTGCTATTATTATATTTTATTGTATTCCTTTTTTGTACAGATTTTGTGTTCCTTTTTTTGTACAGATTTTTTTCCTCTTTATTAGGATAAATAATTAGGACAGATTTGCTCCTACAAATCAGATCTGTATTTCCCTTATTAGGATAGATAATTAGGACAGATTTGTTTTGTAAATACCCTTTGTACAGGAATATAGAAGATTTCAGATCAGTTTTTTCTTTATTTCTTTCAACTATTATTATAAAGAAGAAGATTGCAAAGAAGATGAATATAAGATTTCTTCCTCAAACCAAGAAGATAGAAACAAGGGCTAAGTCATAAGAGGACCGGATGACCCACAATGAGGGCATTTATTCTGGCTTCAATAACAGTTGAAGGGGCATACTTCGCAGCATATCCATACATTAGAGCCAAAGCAGCATGTATATCATCAGATTCCTCTGTCTTAAAACTATCAGAGAACAATGATAGTATCCTGCAATAGATTGAAACGTCAAACAGTTCAGACACATGCGGAATATAAATATTAAAAAAGCAAAAAGAAAAAGAGAGAGTAGATCAATGCCATGTTACACATTCTCAACTTCTCATCAAGGAAATCAAATGCAAAATGCACCCTTTAGAAAGAGAAAAGAAGGGAGGAGGGCTTGAAGCAATGAAGCAAGAAGTGCTAAAAGAGAGCTAACCCAGATGAAGGTGTTAAACTTTGAAAAATAGAAATCGTGTAACAATCATTTATTTACTTATCCTCTTCTTATCCACTCTCTTTTCTATTTATAGAAGTTTACATTTAAATTGGGAAAAAATCATTTCACTACTGCTAGTAAGTGATTTGTTTGCTCCATTGATCCAATGCCTTCTTTCTCTGTCTCCTTCTCTTTTTCAAGACGGACTTTTATTTAGTTCCTCCCGTACTGTTTTCCTATTCCCCCTCTTACTGAATTCTTCTATTCTTAGTGGGGAAAAGTTACCATCATAGATTAAGTACTCAAGCACAAAATTTGTATAAAATAATAAAAACCCAGGGAAGAAAAAATGCATCAAAAGATCACAAGGAGAGTAGATTGCAGGTAATGAAATAGCAGAACAGAAAAGAAAAGAAAAATAGATACTGATGTCAGAATTGAAATGGGGAAAAGTAGTGCATCATGACTGTTGAAAGGAGGAAAAAGAAATAGCACCACAGAGAAGGGAAATAGTTGAAGAACATCAAAAAAAGGGTCAGAAGAAAAGGATATTTAAAAACTTGAAGATAAACGGTGAAAATTCATGGAAAGCTGGGTTCCAGTAAGAAGAAAATAGTAGTTTGGTGGATGCCCATGCCTAGCTGTTCACCTTACAAGCACTCAATAGCCACTGGACCGCACAAGGAAAGCACCTGACTGAAGCCACCTCACCCGCAACTAGAGCATCAAGAGGCAAGAACCTTATCTAGTGCCTGGCCCAAGCACCTCACTGCCTTTTGACTTTACTGGTTATGATGCAAATTAACTCTCAGATAGCTTAAGAAGTATTTTATGTAGGAGAGGGGAAGAGTCTTTAATTATCAGTCAATAAACTCATATAGCCATATGCTTAAGCATAAATTTATATGATGTGTGGTAAACAAACCCAAAAAGAAAAGTGTATACACTCAATCCTATAAGTCTGGCATAAACCTCTGAAATACGCTTTGTCCAACATTATCCAGAATATCCTTCAGCTTCTCCAACACTGTATCCAAGTGGGATGCAGCAACCTTAAAAGAAATAAAAGACAAACGAATGAAGAACCAACAGGCAATGGAAGAAGCACTCAGCAAAATATAAATTATAAGATACCAATCCCATTGCTTTTGCCAACCCCAGCCTATTTGTTGGAATAGCAATATTTGCTTGCTTATACATCCAATCTATTTTCTCACGGACATAAGCTCTGTCGTTAACCTTTTGAAGCAACATCCCCAAGCACCTGCATTTAAGATCATGTTAGTTTTCAAACAATTACCAATATTAAACGAGCGAACTTGAATTTGCTGACAGCGGCACAAGGAAAATAAAATTGAAGACAATGAAGAAACCATATTTCTTCAGCCAATAAAGTTGGGCACAAATACAACTCACTGATAAGACCTTATGATCAGAAACTCATATTTAAGAGTAAGAAAAACATACTAAGTGTTGGATTTAAACTAACTAACCACAATGAACTGATATCTAACAAGTACCAGCTCTGACACTTAACAAAGTATGCTTAATGTAACTAATCATAAGGACTAATGAACTATTATTTACTAAACTACAGAAAACTGGAATCCTACTAACAAAAATATAATGTCCCATTTCATTTTTTAAAGATAATACACAGCCTTTGGAGTAATACCATTTAAAGCATGCATTTATTACATCTGTCAAACAAAACTTAAGGTTAAAGCATTAATACCTGTGAAGAAGCGCAACATGTTCATCATCAGATGCATAAAGTTCATAATGTTTGGTAAAAATATTTCCAAGAGACATCACCCAGTCTGCATCTTGAATGACATCCAAGGATTCTGCAAGAAACTGAAACCCAAAAGCACATAGATGGTATTAAAATCTCTTGGCAATGAGAGGGTAATAAAATTTGACATCCTCCATAATTTTTAGGACTTCTTAGTGACTCTTGTTAGCTTTGCATAACCAGAATCAATTTACTTATCAACCAATGTGCCAATCTTAACAATCAGATCAATTTCAGAAAGGTTTGATCAATGACCATTGATTCAGCAACATTACTTTGTTGCTTGCATCAACCAAAAGAAACTAAAAGAGTCAAATAAGCTAAAATACAATATCTTGTCAATTAGCTAGAATTTTGACATCACTAGTTTTTGTTTAACAATGTAGAAAATGATGACTCAGATGTCAGTTATACTCACGTTGATTATCATGTCATCCCAAGTGTCTTGATAAGAAGGATCTTGTTTCAAGTCTTCGGTATCGCTAACATAAGCCTTCATCTTTGGAATCTAGAGCTTATCAAATACCCAGATTAATTACATATTGATCTATAATCACCTTCCCAAACTTAAAGCTGATACAATATAGAAGAACATAAAGAATTCAAAACAGAAAAAATATGTGAAGCTTTCCTAATATATCAATAAAATGCAGATAGATGCTGATGTAGACCATATAAAAATACAGAAGATGCTAAATATCTGCTTTATTTAAGAATTTTAAAAAGAAAAGATGAAGAAAAAATCCAAATCTATATATCCCTGGTATTTATATCAACTGTTGTGCTGGCATATTTGAAGGGTGACATTGCTAAAAATTTATTGATGACCTTTATCAGGATAATAATTTATACTAGCCATTTGTCCGGTTCCTGAGCCTCTAACAAAAGCTGATAAACACAAAGAACTTAAAATTCTAACCCAATCTTCTAATACCATCTGATATCACAAACTATTACCTCGTCTTGCCAAAACAAATTGATATTTTTCGGAAATAGGGGTGCCAGAAGGCAGAGAACCTACAAACAAATACACTACTGTCATCCAAGGAAATAAAGGTGCTTCAAATGGAAACAATGTCTCATCAGAAATATTGAGAACAACTTCATTACACAATATGAAGAAAATTTTGGAAACAGAATGAGAAAGGGACCTTCGATTTGAAGCTGTGGACCAGAAGTATACTAAAATAAGTCCCCTAGTTACAGAAGACAGCCTCGTGTTACCCTCATTTGGAAGAAACCTCAGCTAGCTTATTTAGCCTTGCTCTTTTGTAGCAAAGCAGCAAAACAGATACAATATTTCATTTAATAGAATACTAGGAAACAAACTTCCCATCGAAGATGGGAGAACGTATTTAAGATTTACTAGAAAGGAATGACTATGCAGTATTAAAATCAATTTCTCTCCCAGTCCCACAAACATTAAGTCTAAAGATACTTGAAAGTACTTCTATGTATAATTATCCAACAACTATTCAGAGAGAGAAAAGTTGAAATATTCAAAGGTGAGACATGCTCACTGTTAAAATCTGGGTGGCTAATTGCTCCCTTGCCAAAGGATCATGTAAAAGCACCAGCAAACGGGCGAATAGATCCTAACATGTAACAACAACAAGATTTAAAACTGGAAGAGACATTATGGAAAAAATGAGTCAGCATAAAAGGCAGCAATCCTACCTCAGAAGTTGGTATATCAGCACGGGTTTTGCACTCACTCAACATATCATTGCCATAAGACCTATGGCGCCACAATTCTGAAATGCACCGGCAAACCTGTAACAGTAGCAGTAATGTCATCAAATTTGTCAGGGAAAAGTTGTGGAAGGATATGAGTTTACTGCAGAACACGGCACACGTCCAGCAATTTCTTAACTTTGAAAACCAGCATTAACAAAAGCAAGTCCACATGAATAAACAGGATATTAGACCTTGTGGAATGCAGGATAACAATTAGTCAAGAATCTCAGATTCAAATTGAACTTCCTCATGCAATGCTTACTAGCAGAGAATATAATCTTTTTACCGTGGCAACAGCACCCGTATAAGCCCGTGGAATAATCATCTTCAGCAGGAAAGGCCAAAGAATGTGCTGTAAAAGTTTCTAGCATCAATTAAAATGCTTTTTGCATGAAATTAGCAAATATGATATCAACAGGATAATAGACCCAGGAAACAAGTGAAATCACCACCCCAAAGTGGTGGAAATCTAATGTATCTAATTTACCTCCATTTCAGGAA